>JABEXW010001155.1:0-26111 GCA_013266185.1 Fusarium sarcochroum | reverse complement strand
GGGGGAGGGGGGCGTCGCACCGCTAGCGGATCGTCGGCGGGCGGCCGATCTGACAGTTCGATACTCAGGCGCGCGATGTCTCCAACATATTATGAAAGCTACCAGAAGTCTTTGTCGGACAGAAACACTTGAATCACCTAGAGTGGTACCTCTGTCGAAGTATTCCGGCCTAGGTTGTGTTGGCGATGTGCGCCGAAAGACTATCAAAGTTCAAATGTGGTAGAGTTGAACCAATTATCGATGTCGCTTAACCGCTTTATTTTCCTATCACGGCACTCCTATCACGATTACTAGTGCTCGATACCTTGGTCTATATCCATTACATATGTTTCCCCACCCAAGATGGTTTGAAGTGGCGAAGGCGAGTTACTATCAGGTTCTCATGCTTGCAAGCTGGATTCCTAAAGTCGGTGGATCCTATGGCAGCAGAAGTAAAGAGCGTTAGCTGTCTACTTCGCCGACCTGTGACGTACCGTTGAAGTAACATAGGCTGCCTGCGAACCAGAGTAGTGTAGTACGCATGGATGAGAGAGTGTTGGCGTTACTTGGCCGGCTGACAGGAGGGGTGCGGGTTACGTCTGGAGACGATGGCCGTGGGGTTGTCCAAACATTGCTAGAGACACTGTTAGCCATCATGTGGAGCTATTCTTCATTTACCACATGTCTTCTTCCGCCTACCTTACCCCCTCTATCGTCTAAACTTGAGTTTTCGCGAGGCCCGGTCTCACTTCGTCTCGTAGTTGCTCCAGCTCTTTCGATGCCTGTTCTGGAATCATCATGATCTGTCTACGAGTTAGCCGAGGATAATCAGAGAGCACCCTAGTAGACAGTTCTCATTTTTCCTTTCCATATGTCAGGTTGCTTATGCCTTAATGGACCGAGCCTTTTGCTAAAGCTGCTGGGTTGACTCCAGTCGTTTGGCCATCGTTTGTGTCCCCTTTTGCTGATGTCTGGCTTCGAAATCGATCGGCTAGGTCGACTTTCAGCTCTGACAATCGTTCCAAAAGTAGCATAAGCTTCAGCCTATCGACATCGATCGGCCAGTAGCCCTGTCTAGGTACCTTTTTCCGTCCTAATCCCACCCAGCTCATCAAGCTACCTCCAGTTACCTCATGAGGGAGGTAAGGGGAGGGCTGGTTGATTGATCCCAGCTTTCCCTATGAATGGGGAGACTAAAGCACAGTGCAAGATGACGTCGCAGGCAGTATTCAAGCGGTTTCATCGTCCTCCTACAACTTCTGAAATATCTCTGTTTCAGCGAAAGACAAAGGAAATGTGGGAAAGTCGACAGCCATGAAAGATAAGCGGCGGAACGTACTTCTTATTCTCCATTGGTGGCTTAGATTAGTACTGGTCAAGTTCGTCCTGCAATGGCGACGTGGATGCCTGCCTTTGTCGTTTGTTTTGTCATCCTTGAGAGCCGGGCTAGACTGTTGATCTACTACATGCCAGTTGGCACTTGATAATCCAAAATAGCATTATTTCAAGTATGAACATTAGCAACATAAGCTACCTCATGAGCCATTTTCCTTTGCTGGACGTTCGTGCAAGTTTCCTCCTAAATCTTCCCCATCCTGGCATCTGAGGAGACGGCAGCTGGCTTCAAAGCTTCTCTAGCGTCTACTATTTCTCACACAGAGAGAACATAAATACCGCCGTATAAGCGGTTGGAATCGTTCCAACATAGTATCTGTCCAAGTTCTTCCAACTGATTCGGGTCTGGGCTTGCGAAAGTCTCTAAGTCTTCGTGTCCATGTCGTTGAATGGGTGAGCCTCTCTCCTGGCCTAAGCCTACTAGTCGTTATTTTCAGCCACTCCTCTCAAGCCTGCCATCTCAAGACCCCCAAGATCCATTTTCATCACCTTGAAGCTTCCATGAAATCCTCCCGATGCAACATGTTCGCTGTTGATGCTCTGGCCTTGGAAGTATCTTGGGACAACCATGAGTGGCTAGGAAATCTTCTGACTGCCGCAACAGCATTTCATTTCTCAGGGGTCATATTCTTTCTCGTATCGCCGGTCTGCCACCTTTTTTACCGCCTTGACTGATCTATCTTTTCTCGATAATGGAGAGCATGCTCGTCAAAACCGAGCGCTCGAGCAGAGCGTATTGGGCCATCGCCTTCTCGGATTAATAACTGGTACAGAGGTTCTGAATGCATGCACAAGTTCAATTGGTACAGCTTATCGTCAAGCCTCATCGATGTCCTTCAGAGGTTGACCGCCCGTCCGAAGAGCGATATCGGTACTTCATAGTTTTCCACCTGGCCCATACTTACGGAACATGGTCGTCTTCTCGGCGCCGATGATGCCGGGAATTGGGTACTGCTCCCAAACATGTTCCTTAGCTGTCCCAGGCTCCGAATGTTCTTCTGTACATAGCATATTGAGTCCTCGTCGGTTTTCCCGAGCTCGTTGATAGCGTTAGATACCGATTAGAACACTTGGCTCGATTTACCCGCCAATGTATCCTTTGGTTATTGTGTCATACCTGTTTTGAAGGTCAAAAACGCAAGACTTGTCTGCAACCTAAACCGCAAGTACTATTCTTGTATGAGGGTTGATCAGAGTTAACAACGCCACAAGGACTTCGCCTGGTTTACATCCCAGGAAGCCCAACCGTCGAAGGTGAGATAGACATATTATTTGCTTCTCTCAGACGCTTGCGAACTTCCTAGCTAGCCCGACTGCGATCACTGATTGAAGCTTTCATTGTATTCACGTCACTCTGTATCTGCTTTTCCCAGAAAGGGCTATTGTGGAACAGAACTCTTATGAGGCGATCTGAATTCACTAGCTGGAGGGAAGCTCATAGTATGTAAGCCAGTCGAGCATAAGCAGCTGCTCCGCCGCTGCGTAGAATAATGAATGCAAGTTACTAACAAGAGCGTAATCTCGAGGAGTTATAGAATCGACGAGAAGGATGCTAGGTACAATTCATTGCATGCTTCCGTTTCTAAAATGTGAACCCATCGTTTTTGCTAGGAGGCACCAAGCAAGTCGGTGTTTTCCGCCGAGCGGCACGGTATAAATCGTGGGAAAATGGCATCATTACTAAGTCAGCTCCCGAGAAATGTAAATGCAAATCATGAACCAGGGACACACTCAAATTTTCAAGTTTTCCGCGTCCAACAGTTTAGGAATCTGCTAAGTACGTATTAAATTGAAGCCAAGCTAGCCGCTGGGTAAGAAAACTCGGTAAGGTCGAGATGGTGACGTCTCTTACCTCTCTTCGTCCAAAGAAGTCATAACATTACCACAGCGATGACCAAAGCCCACTATCCTAGACATCCCTGAGATGTTTGGTGATCGGCGATCAACTCGATGCACCAATGCTACTCATGATAAGCAACCTAACGTCCAATCCATCCTGACGCCCTTTGCGACACCCGCACTTATAATTCCATACAATTTGCGTTTTTGTGAATGTTTGCATTCGCTCGGTGCATAAGAGTGGTTTGTTGCGACTTGTTGTGGGTACAAAGACGGTGCCAACATGTACTTAAGCAGTGCCGAGCTTGGGCTACAACGATAGCAATAGTTTGGCCTTGGTCAGTGTGGAAAGTCCCAAGCCCCTCACTGACAAGCAACAAGGACAGAACAAAGCGGAATCTCCCCCTCGATATTATCTTGATAATCAGAACATACTCAATCAACCATACCATCCAATTGTGATAGCCGTCGAGTATCAAGCATACTGAGCAACTCCCTCCCATCGACGCCTTATCGTTGCAACCACTTGCTACGACTACGAAACAAGGGCTTCGTTATTCCATTGGAACATCGACATCGACAGTGCTCAAGGAAACTCAGTTTGAATGTCGAGATCCCCATGGTTTCGAGATTATTGAGGCACATTAGAAACCTCCATTCCCACTCCACGATGCATAAGACTTGCAAAACTTACTACAACGATAACAACAAGCCACGCAAACGTGGTCAGTTCCAACACATGGAATAGTGAGGAAATCTGTGCTCGATTGAACCTCAGAGTGTTCATGCTTCTACATCAAGGTCTACTGCCGCTTTGTTAAGGGATGTCTCGTATCGGTCAGCGTGTGCAGAAGAACTTCGAACATAGTGGTTCAATTCGCGACCATGAAAAGCACGCCTACGAGTTCGCCGCTCACAACTGGTACGTCCTTCTCACTGCCCTATTCTCACTCGACCGAAACTTGTTGAGCCAGTAGGCAGATTCATACGCGCTACTCAATTTGCCCACTAGACAGGGTACTCGCTCACGAACTCGGGTAACTTCCAAGTCATTCTATCGGCGGAGATAAAGCAGACTGTTTGATAGAAGGATCTACCTGATGACAATAGACTACTCCTGCATTCGGATGATTATTTCGAGGTGTCATGCACCAGCCTCAGTAGAGCGTACAAAAAGATTAGGGGCGACCATGTTCTGTAAGGGCTCGCTCTGATGCGTGTTGACTTTTACTTGCTGGTAAGGGAATGGTAAGTAATATACTCACTGTGCGTACATATATCGTTGTTGGGTTTAACATACTAAGGGGAAGCTATCATACCCCAACGTTGCGAGCATCTTCGGATGTAGCTTATGTGCTTCCCTTAATACAATACTCGCGAGAATCGCAACGGCTATATACCGAGGTGGCCGACGACCAGCGCAAAATTGTGGATGCTAAGGACACCAGCCTATACTGCACGCCTATCTACCAGGCCTAAGCCCAGTATCTCATGCTTGACTCTGGGGCGGCTTCGAGGATGCTCGTGGATGTTTTGGAGGGTTCCAGAAAGACTGTAGACCTAGGCAGCAATAGCTACCTTATCGCATTGTCATGGCAAGCCGTAGTCAACGCGTCCACTAGACATGTCGAGGAGGCTATCAAACAGCTAGAATATGTGCGCGACAAGCGTAAGGGGTAAAATGAGCCGAAAGATTCCTTTGGAATTTCAGTAGAGATCAAGGAACCAGAGAAGCACAGCCGATATGACCATGAACTAGGGCGTACTCGAGACGTCAGAGACAGGACTAGGTCACGACGAGCGTGAGCAACAAACGCCAGTCATGTCTGCAATTCCATCAAATGTAGACGTGCACCTTCGTTGTGACGACTCTACATATTCAACACGGCTATGCAACCTCAGCATTCGATAGCGCACCTATGTTGAAAAGCGTGACATGGTGGATGAAATGACGGTGAAGTATTGTCTGTAGTCCGTGGCGCGATTTCGCAACGGCCAATTGCTAGGCGTTATAAATTCTGTGCCAGCGCTGAGCCGGTACGTCCATGTAGTGGTTTGAGGTTTACTATTGACTTAGACGGCGGTCCAAACGCTGCTAGAGACCTCGTTACTCAAGACTTGGGCGCCAATCTGTGGTGCGTCTTCGTGCTGAGGAAGTCTTTATGATCTTCTTCCACATTGCTAGCCTTGGTGATGATGCTGGTTCTCAGGGTTGATGTTTCTTTCTATCACACCCCTCTCATTACGAGATTGCTCAGCCTGAGTTGAGCGGCGGGACAAGGCAGTTCGGGCGTGCGTGTCATTGCCACTGTGACGCCGGAATTTGAGCACTATTTCCGGAAGTGCTGACCGCGGCTGCTTTTTCTGACGCAATGGTCTGTTCAACAATAGCTACTGGCGCATGCTTCATTGACACAATCGACCTCGGTCGTGGTCCAGGTATCTCTTCTTGTTGCGGTGGATCGCTGAGCCGTTGTCGAGACTCCCTGCCAGAGATTCATCCTTTTGTATCACGCAAGAAGTGCTGTAGTTTCTTTTCATATTGGCAAATTTGAGTATCGAGATTTATGTAGGTTTGAAAGCAGCCTGCTACCTATCAATTATTTGTTGTGGGTAGGATCATGCTCGCTTGAGCATAGCTAAGAGAATCATCCAGGAACGATCGAGGATGTCACGCTAACTAGGCCGCGAATACGGAACTTTCACAGCTGAATTAGGTTCGTTTTAGTCTTGCATATCTCTATCCGTTGCCTTGGGACAGATGCTACCGTTTCTTATGTAATGCCTTTCCTATCTGAGTGGTGGAGGAACATTTCCACTCGTCGCACATGGAGGATCGTGTCAGCCCGTATCTTGAGAGATGCGAATCGAGCTTATGTTTACGAAACCGCTCTCGAGCAAACATCTAAATACCGTCCGTCTGCTTGATCTCATGAAGAGTCTGCATCCATCATGGATTGAGGCGCCTTGCTTCCCGCACCAAAATAGGTTCAAATCATCTCATCGGCCACTTTTGAGGGCGCCCTGACGACATTTCACCAGATGGTCTATAATATTTTCGGCGAAAACATTATTTTTACCTTCTAAGCTAAGCTTGGCTGCGTTCAGGCAATATCAACTAATAATTTCGTGATTGCACTGCTTGGAAAGCTCAGATGAGGTTGCAACAGCTGCGGCACGAACAGCATCGAAAGCACCGGCTACCTGGATGCTGGCAGGTTGTAAGGGTATTTCTCACTCTATGCACGAGGAGGCAGAGCGCCAGTGCCATGGAAAAGTTTGCAAAATTCCATATCGTAAGGAGGTTAACCGCTATTACAGCTGCTATGTCTCCGAGCTAAGGTGTGCTATAAAAAAACACAGCGTCCCGCTACTCTTGCAATATGGTGTTTCCCGTCACAACGCGCAGTCAAGCATAGCTAGAAAGGCCACCGATTGCACCGTTGTTGTAAGTGGCAAGACGTCATAGCGAGCACCTGTCAATCTGCGGGCCACGGAGCGGATCCCGTTGAGGGAGGTACCTACCTGTCAGGCGCACTGGACCTGCAGTTACTCCGTAAATCTGAGCGCCATCTTGGTTGAAAGAGAGCCCGGTAAGACGATCTCCAAGAACGCTGCAATCAGACATGGTTGATACAACTAATTTACAGGGATTTCCGTGCCTCAAAGATCCACTCGGGATGTGCATGAACCTCGAGTCTATTTGAGAGTATCTTCGCCTTTGGGACAAGGATTTGAAAGCCGGCTCAGCTTGCCGATATCATGGTATTCATTGGGCACAGGTAGGGAGAATCAGATATTTACAGCTTGTCTGCTTCGAAACTGATCCATTCGTCGTACAGGTTTCCTTGATAATACCCCAATAGCAGGATAGTTTCCCTATCAGCTAGTGCTTTGACAAGTCCGCCCTCACTTTCAGGTCTTGCTGCAACGTTGTTGAGGGAAGAACTGGATGATTGAAGGTGACTAACGGTGACAAGATCGCAGCTGCTACCTAGTTCCAATTCTGCTTTGGATGCCGGTATGGTCCAGACCTTTTCGTTTGATGGAAGCCATGAGAGGTCCTTGTGAGGTTGTAAGCTTGAGACATTGAAGCAATCACAGTGTTCTTCCAAAGTAGCCTCACGCCGCGCTGTCTCACCAGTTAGTGTATACCAGGAGTTTCACGCAATACATCCTTACCTAGCTCTTGAAAAACCGTGTTGACGACCACGGTATATGGCATACCGACCGGCAAGCCACCAGGGGAGGGTAAAGTTGACGAGAAGACTGTCATCCTTGGTGACCATTCAAATGGATGAGTTCTAATCGAATGACTTGCGATGATGAAGAATGTAGTAGTTCTGATCCACACACTTATTAGTACGACTGCAAAAGCTTTAAATAAAGTCATGCGGCGTGCGACCAGGTCCCATCGGAAACTCCTGATACTGTCGAAGTACAACGACCGGAAAGCTAGGAACGTGGGGCCGGCTAAGCGATAAGTCGTCAGCATAGAGGCGATCCTATTTGTATTGGCTGACACAGACCGTCACAAAGCTTGCAGGGTGTTAAATGAAGCAACACTTTGACCGCCGAAAGACGCTAGACGACGGCGTGTCATTGTCCCTGACGATCCACACTCGCTGAGAGCAAGGGTGAGGAGGGTGCGAGCCGGTAATTGATCACCAGGGGCGTGCCAGTCAAACTAGTGCTGTTCTCTGCCGTGCAAGTTAGCACCCTCACCTTTCGGGGATGCTTACATCCCGGACTATGCATGATGTGTTTGCTTCTTCAATTTCCTAGCTACCCGAAAGCCAGATAGGGAAGGGGCACCGATCGGAATGTGAGTTCGAGACCGCGCACAGATCCCGGTCACAAGCTGTAACCCTCCCCAGTCCATAGATATTCTCACCTCACTTTCTTTGCCAACTCTCAAGGCTACTGCTATCCCTCATCCCGTGGAATTGCTGGGGGACGCCAAAGTTTCCTACTATCCCATCGATATCAATCTCAGGTCGACCGAAAGGTCAACCAGATCGTGCATATCTTATGATCTTGACCAGCAAAAGCTGGCCAAGTCGACAACCCTTCCACCCCAAATAGCCTTCTGATGTAGGCTGATGAGTTTGGAATGCCGGTGGAAGTAGACGTGGAAAGATGGAGACCTCTCGGATCGAAGAATAGAAACAGGTTGTGCTCATGGAAGAGGTGTTTAACCTTAGTTAATATACAAGTGAATATGTAGAAAGTGTCTAGTTCTGTATGTGCTGGCTGCTATGCATTGCAGTCCCGACCGTTTGGTTAAGTAGATACCTTCCTTCTCTATACAAGCCATGGTCTGTCTTGGTGTTGCGAGATCTATCTCCTCCTATAAACTTTCCACCTCCTCAATAGGTCTCTCATGTATCTTTGCCAGCAATGACCCCAGCGGGTAGGAAAGACTTGGTGCCCAGTTGTCTTCCCACGTGTCGTCGCGAACAGGATCCTCACTTTCCACTAGGACTGGCTTTCCTGATAACTTCAATTCTTCCTTCTGGTCGTCGCTCGCATCGTGGAGCAGGATACCGCCTTGCACACTGCCGTCGCTAGGGGGTAGATCGCGCATGATGTAATAGCGACCAAACTCGTCATCTATACAGTATCCTTCACCCAGACCTCTGTTCGCCAGCCAGAGCGTGACTGTCTTCTCCCTTCCGATAACGACAATGCCAGTCGGCGGTTCAGAAACGTCCACCCCATCAGCTTGGTTCGAGACTTCTTGAAGATGGATCGCACGCTGGTCGAAAGCTGGTCTTCGTTTTGTGAGAGACTCGGTAGGTGTGTGCGATGTCGAGTGTCTAGAACGGAGAGATTCTTCATCCGATCCTAGCACACCATTTTCATTTCTCGTCTGCCTGTAGCAAAGGAAATAGGGAATTGAGAGGCCAAAGCCGATCAAAGCCAGCGCGCTGCCCAACACCAATAGTACCAGAGGAACAAGTTCCATTTTTAACGACGCTTAGGTCTTGGCGGAGGTTTTGGAACGCCAGTCGTGTCGTATGCACCGCGGTTGAGAACGCGCAGAACGCTTGAACAGGAAGGCATGGAACAAGGGTGCTCGAAAGAGAGTATTGGAATGTTGGAGGCAAGTGTTTTGCGAACCAATTTTATGAGGCCTGCCAGTCATTGCCTCGTCGAGTTGCACATTCCCTTAAGTAGTCCTTTCACGCACGGCTGCATCTCCTTTCTGCCGTGACTTTAGTGCAAGATCTAATTAGATGAAGTTGAATCCATCCCTGTACCTTCCATCATCCTCTATGAGATATTGGCAGAACGTCAGCTTGAAGGGTCAAGCTTCCTCGAACGTGTGGGGTCTAGACAAGCTTGTTCAACGATGTGGAGCTCAAGTAGGTTTGTTCAAGTCTGTGGGTCCGTACCATTTTTCGTAAACCTCAGGCAGACGATACGCTGCGCGATTTTTGTGGTTCTTTCTTGTCAGCCGGATTAATGTTTCACCCCCAGACTTGCTTATCCCGAACCCAACACTTCCATACATACTTGCTTGATACCCACACCTCCAAACATACTTGTCTGATACCCACACCTCCAAACACATTTTTTCTGACTCCCAAGCCCTCTCAGAAGCCCGCTGCACCATGAGCTCCATCAACACGAATCTAGACACTCAAAGATTGAAGGAGCAAGACAGACAAACGATCATTGATTCATGTCACAGCTTTCTCCGGCAGGCCGAAGCATCGGCAGCCCTGAGCGATGCACTTGCTGCCGAGCAGCAAGATTTTGCGGGATTCGATCGCTTTTCCTTAATCCGAGTCGCGAATCTCTTTTCGGCCTTAGCTGGCAATCAACTTGGTCAGAGATCAGCGCTCCTGCAGGAGCTGGACGTTCCTTCAATTGTAACATTAGGTTTGTGCCTAAATACAACAAGGATCAAAAGAATGGATCTGAAAGATCTGGAAGAGACCATCCGTCAGGCTAAACAAATTGGGTCTCGGATACAATCAACTATCTACACTAGTAGTGCAATATCTAGAGCTGTTCAGCAATCTGGTAATCCAGCTCTCATACAAAGTCAGTTCATTTCAAACTTCATACGACTGAAACTGATGAGTCTAGGTTTCGACGAGCAGGTGGGAGAATTCATTTCTTCTATGATCAAGAACCATCATGTGACATGGAACAACATAGCTGCTTATGCTGAGACTGTACCCCATGGACACAAATTCCAAGAACTAACCAGGCTTGCCTTAAATCGTGTGATTACGGTATATTTGCCACTAGCACAGGTTGACTGCGGCGGCATACGATTGACCACGCTGTTCGACGAGCCCATGCTTACCACTCTCTTTGGGTATCAACCCAATATCTATCAAGGTAAGCTTGCACTTTGTGGTTCATCGAAGCAGGTACTGATAGCTAGGAACAGATGGGGCAGAGTTGTTCGCGGTTCAACATCAAATTGCGCGTATGTTGGGCAAAGATGTGTTCGACTCAATTCAAGCCACCGCTGCATGGGAAGGGACCGGAGAACTAAGGACATCCTGTGTCAAGGGTGTGCTATATGCTGGACATAGCGTTGTGATTGATGTGTTGGTAACACGGAATGATGCTGTCGAGCTCGTTAACAGAGCAGACGATCACGTGGTGATGAGGGGAAATCCACTTCCCTCTTATTGATTGGCGCGGACGGTCTTCCTATTTTTCTTCATCTGATCTTTTATTCGTAGTCAGTCACCACGTCACCTGTCGCATCTATGATCCGTCTGACCCGCACGAGTCTCATTTTGGTGGTGTGTTGTACAGGTCAGGCCCTCGTTCAGGCACCAATGCTCGAATCATTAAAGTCAGAATTTACCACAGATGAACAAGTCGATCATTCAAAACCCAAACCCCCCCCCCCCCTTCCGAAAAAAAACCAACTAAAATTGCCATCAGTGATGGCCAAGACTACCGAAGAAGATCTGGTATATGAGCCCAGTCCTCAAATATTTTAAAAAGCTTACCCCTCTCAGAAGAGCCTCTGGGCCGACAGTGCAAACGTGTCGTTTGACGACGTGCCATCCATGAGATTTCACCAGTACGCCGCGGGGACGATCAAGGAATTTGACTGTGACAACCAATGCACGGATGTGACATTTGTTCAAGACAACGAGGTGCTGCTGAAGAGGAAGGGTCCAGGGCATATGTCAAACGTGCCAGAAGATATTAGTATTTATGCACGCAATGGGAAAACAAAAGGGTCCTGATTTTCGTTTGCTTGGGCACCGCAGAAACTTCAAGCCATTGCTAGATTAGGCTACTTTGATTCTTATCGATAAGCGGACACCGAGGAGGCTCATGATGACGCCATCTATTTTCTTCCGTGGCCAAGTGAAACAGGCTCCCAAGTCCAAAGCCATTCATTAAGTCGGTGATTAGAATCCCCACGCCGTTACTCCCTATCGCGATATAGTTATCAGTATCTGCTCGTAAAGGTTGAAGTAGTTGGCGTTCACCACGACTACCTTCTCCCCCAACTTCTACCTGACCTTCATTATAGCCCTGCCGAGTTTGCCGCACACATCCTACAGAAGTTGGATATTTCCACCTGGTACGTGGGCAATGCTTGAAGGCCAAGCCATCTCGCAGCCTGACGTCCACTGCTATCACATCTGGAAATTCCATAGGTACCTATTTCACATCTGCACTTCGGCATTGTTCCTATGCATCGATTGCAGGTCTAGTCTTGAACGCACCTACCCCAGCCTTGTAGTATATCGCACTGCTAGACTTTCTGCTTTGCAAAATGTCAGCAACTATATCGATATTTTCGAAAGTTGGGCCCAATGTTTGATCGGCGTCGTGGGATCAGGCCTTACTCCAGCCAGGATGAACCCGCTGTTGGCAAACCCTCTATTCCCGGAATGGCTCTCGAAATATACGGCCGTTGATCGTACGCCTTTGAGGTACCTCTCCTGCTAGGTCATATCGCTTTCGCAACGTTGGTGTCATCTGCCGAAGGCTGGCACTGACCCATCTAATAGAAAAGCGGCCGCCGCGCAACAACGACTTTCTTCCGTCTGGTTTTACTTTCGCTGATCGCTTCACGTCATATGCTCGTGCTATTCCTGCGGGTGATCCTGGCGCAATAGGAATTTTTTGAGTCCCAGCCACAGCCCAATAACACCACCACAGAGCACTTCTCATTCGGAGAAGATTGAGCCATCCACTATCGTGAGAATCGTCCTGGTCGAAGTCCCTCATTATTAAGTTCGGTTATTGAAACTTAGATCGTGTGATGGAAACAGTGTAGTCCGGAGGAATGGTCGAGGTCGCGGCTTAGGATCTGCTTGTGTAGTAAATAATCTCAGCCGTCAAGCACCAGCATAATCGTAGGGGCAGCCTGTTACATTCGTAGCGATAGGTTCAATCTGGTCGTGGACTCGGTGCAGTCCCTCCCAATCATCGGTTCCTTGATCTTCACCAGCTGCCTGCCGATATCCTTGGCCGTGTCGCACATTGTCTCCTTTTACTTGGCAATAACTTCCCTAATCATCTCCATCCATTCCTTCATCGTGTTTCGTAGCGGTTTGGCCTACTCGCGCGGCTCTCAGGAAATTAAACTCCTCTTGCAGCAATGCCTTTCTATTTCTAGTACCGTTATCGCTACCGCTGCTCTTTTGAAACTCGTTCGGTCGTTCGGTCTGTTCTTCGATCGGCACGGCTCGCGTCGTTCGTCGGATGTTGCTTCGTGGTTCTTGGGCGGCGTTCTTGACGATTCGCAGTGTCAGAGATGTTTAGCAGTCTCACCACACGAATTAGCCGCTTTGGCTAGAAAGGGGGCAGTTGTGCCCCACCTCGGTCCGGGGGCCCCACTGGACCCGACACGTTGGGTCTCACCAAACTTCGTTCATACTTCTTACTTCGTCGGATTTTCGAAACGTCATCGAACAATGAGAATGAATTTTTGAAGCAGCAGACACGCACTGTACACAAAACTCCCGCTAAGCGGAGAATAGAGCGGTATCACCCCCTGCGCGGGAAAGCACCCGGTACACGGCGCTCGACAAAGGATGCCAAACAATTCTGTAGATCAGACAGACTCGTCCACTATCGCCCCTAAAACACAGTGAGGAAGGATTGGCCCTCTCACAAGTGCTTTAAATGAGACGGAAACCCCCCCGCATCACCTTCTCGAAATCAATTGATGATACCTGTATGTGATCCTATTCAGAGGGGCTGAGCTGCTGTGTCCAGCTGGCTCCTGCCTCATTCTGGACAATTACTTCTCGTCAGTTCGCCCTCGCGCGTATCAAGAACCCGTATTCAATTCCCCCTGAGTACTTCTACCAAGGCTTCGGCCGAATACGCAGCTGCGTTATGTTGGCGGTTTGCGCGGGGAAATTTGGAATCACTGGCATATCTCAAGGCTGGACGGGCGAGAATCAACATTCGCCCAGCAGTTGAGATAGTGTATTTGAGGAACATGTCATGTATTTCAGGCTACCTCCTGGAATAAACTACCTTGGGCCTTCATAAAACCAGTGAGTTCCGGAACATATGTAGGAGATTAGTATAGGGCGTTATTACCTAAAAACAAACTTACATTGCCACTGATACTCGAAGTATTTCGCTCATCTTATCCTCGCCATTCAGTGCTCACGATGTTACTTTACCAGAATCAGTCCTCAACTGCAGAGGATGCTTTCGTGTTAGCTACCATAACAGATTACGGTATATGTCACGGTAAACAGTATCCGGAAAGAGGCTTTGCGCGTTTCTATGTTGACCTTGTACCACACTGTAGAGAGATGCTGATTCTTTCTTACAATAACGGGTATTTTACTCCCAAGTGCTTGATACTATAAGAGGGCATAACATTTAGCTCTGCTTTACTCATCTTACCAGATACTAGAAGACGGAGACCTCTAGAGTTTCTGTAATTGGTGAGTGTTTTGTTGTAAATTCACACTCTGCATTACTCTTGGGTTGGGAATTAGATGCTGTGCGACATCACCCGGTGGCCTCAACACTGAGGGTTACAGCCTATCTAAACGCCTTTTCAACGTCTCTCTGTGCATAATCTTTAGAGTTCAACACAGCGGCGATGTTGAAAACTCAAAGGTGGCTGTAGAGTGTCTTGATGACAATGCCCGAAGAGATTAATGCTCTCAGGAGAGCCGAGAGGTCTATTTCGATGCAGCGTCATAAGAGCCCCAGAGTTGCGCAGGCAGACGGGTTCCTCTTTACGATCCAGGACTTAAATATCAAAACATGCCAAGGTGGGTGTACGTGTCTAGAAAGGGAGCAGTGGCTACTGGTCGAAGGTATCAGAGCTTTAATGAAAGCTAAAACCACAAGGCTCAGGTCATAATTCTCACATGTAGAAATATCCCAAAGATCAGTACGTCGGGTACACTAGATAATCGTAACGTTTGTCAGAATCTCTTGGTTATGAAGCGCTGTATTACTCATTTGGAGAATCGGGGTGTCCAAACCCTTGATCTGAGCCCTCCTCATTCAATAGAGATCGAACCACGCAGGTTCAGAATACGCAGATAAAGTCAATAATGAATTATGTCAAAGTATTTCATGACTATTACACGAGCGCAAGTCGTTGGAGAAGAGAACTGAATTCCAGGAAGTGAATGTTGGAGTTTGTGCGTTATGACGATCAGAGGAGATTGGAGCCGTTTGATGCAGAGGACCTGCGCTTAGACCGATCGACCAGGTCGATCGCGACATTAGCCATCCCGCGTCATCGATCATGATCGGTTGTGGGAGCCAGAGTGACTGCCCGACCGAACCTAAGCCCCCATCTTCTCTATACTTCAGACTCCCGACGGGCAATGTCCCCCTAACTATTCCATATGTTGCTCGAGTAGAAGCAAAGGGCTTCCAATGAACGCGAAGCATCGCGAACAGTGAGTCCTCTGGCCTATGTATGGGCAAAGGTGTAATCATGATAAAAACACTGTATGTAGATTACATGATTTGAGCATGTCTGAAGACTTGAGCCGGAGGTTAAGACTGCACGTAGTTTAAGACTGTGTTCTAAATTAAATCACCTCTCCCCCTTCATTCGCGCTTGGACTTCTATCGCTCTATCACTCCCATTTCGCTGTCGGCACCGGATAACGCGGAACTTAACGATGCGAGTCGTTGTCAAACCAGTTGGTATCAGACGTGCAGGAGACGTATCATGTCTACCCATCCTGTACATCAGAGAAAGATCCTGCCGGCTTTCGCGCCGTCCAAACGTAACTGGTACATAATTAGCATCACGATCTGTCTCGGTCGACTGACCGTGACTGCACGTTGAAAGCTTACATATTGCAGTACCCGTGGTTACTTAAAACGCAAATTTCTCGTTTAACTTTATCGCAGAGTTCATGGACCTCTTCGCGCGTATCCCCTTGCTTCTTTATAAGCGGGAGCATACTCAGCGATTCGAGGCTGCGGCTCAAGACGGCGTTAAACCAACGAGCAACAGATCGTTCATGTGGCACACTTGACCAAGGGCTCAAAGAGACTGGAATGATCTTTTGCTTGATGTCCGTGAATCCTGCGGTCCTCATTAACCATTGTATATTCTCCGGGGCTACTCTTGCACTGCGGTTGAGCTTATCCATACTGGACAGGAAACGTTCCGACCATTCTGGAAAGGAGGAATATTCCGGCTTGCTGTTGCCTTCCCTCCTTGGGATCCAGTCGATCTCCACCTGTTCAATGTAACCATGACCCGGAATTAAATGTCTGTTCACATATTAGGTATGGCCATGCTCGTAGTTTAAGACTTACTCGAAGACATTACCATAGATCTGTGGCCATAAATCTGTCTGGATACTTCCAAGTAACATGCGCATGTGAATCAAATCGCAGCCTGTCAGGAGCGAGGTCCACGCCCGTTCTTCTATATCGAATTGCTTCAAAACTAAATTTTCCGGAATCCTCAGCCTGTTAACTAAATTTCCATAATTGAGATCTCCAGAGACTCACAGTGCGGGTTGAATTCGGTTCAAGTCTACAGCCATGACCTCGGCCGTGATATAGAGACTATTCCATGTGAGTCGACGGCGGTTGTCGGGATGTTTCGGTCAATGGGACGTACTCGGCAACATCGATCGGCCAGATACCGGTTCCCGTACCAAGGTCCATGATCTTGGATGGCATTTTTACAATAGGAGCACTAAACAGCCTACCTCGAGCCTCGAGGAAGAATTTGTGGAATATGTCGAGGCGATCCGACTCTTCCTGAAAAGTATTAGTTAGGGAAGTCCCAAAAATTTCGCGATTGGTACGAGCTCACCGAGTCAATGGGGAATAAATATTTACCGCGCTTCCAAGAGCCAAAGAAGCGGCCATATTCCCAGTAGCCTTCCTCGAGATACTCGGTCACGGGCTCGACCCGACTAGAACAGAAACAAAAACGGTAAGTTTGATTGAACGCTGGAACAGGAAATTGAGATGCAAATCGAACCTTGACATCCCCCCCGTCAGTGGTCCCACGTTGGAATGCATTTCGAGGTGGCTTGCGGGTGGCCAATGTTTTGGATGTGGGTTGTACGAGGATGCAAGGAGCGAGAGATGGACATACAAGTGGAGAATCCTGCTGCATGTAAGCATTGCATGCCTGTGGCGGGGGAGTGCAGTCAGATTGTAAAAGGGAGGTCCTGCACGTGACGACAACGGGAAATAGCTGCAGTAATATTTATCGCGCCCAAAATAACAGACTCCACAGGATTAGCCATTTGCCAATGCAGTTACGATTCTTTCATACTGGCTCAATTTACAGAAAGGAGAGCTTCAGCCTCTCTCTCCCCAAGTTGTCGTTCTCAGAGCCCTGCTTACTTGAATCTGTTGGTAGCCGTGCCGGAAGGTCAATTTCCTCTCCTCCTGATGTCAGCATCCCGAGCTCAGCGACCGCAGCCCAGCTTGTTGACTTGGAGCTGCTAGTTCACTGTCATTAGCTTTGATGTTAGCTTCAGCCTAGGAAGTCAAACATCGTGGCCGGGCATTGCTGGTGTCGTTGCAAAGAACCATCCGATAGTACAAGTCTAGGGAAAAGTGACTGATTATGGACATCCCGATGCTAAGATGACCTTGTAGATAAACCTCAAGAAGAGGATGGTGTTTTGTCAAGAAAAAGGCCAGCAGAAGTATGACTGTACTTGCACAGTGGAGATGAGGCCGAGATGCCCTTCCGCGTTGCCAATTACGGCGCCTTGTCTCTGAGCCGTTGTACGTTATAGGCCGAGGTATCTACACATTTCGAGAGGATTGGAACATGAGTCTTTCGGTTATGAGAGCCCCTCACATGCGAAGCGCCATTGCGAAACGTACATTGGACCGGTGGTAAAACCCTATCTTGTCATTACTTTCTGCTATGAGATCTGATCAGTGCAAAGATAAGGTGCACAAGCAACTTTGGAGTGTTATAGAAGCCACGCGACAGGAGAGGCCGAAGCACAAGTACACGCAGCGGCGGACCACGAATGGCTGTAAATATAGCCTCTACCACCAACTACACTAGCCGATGATGTTCATTACGGAAGTGAGCCCTCTGCAAACACTGGAATCTGCTCAGGTGCATTGTAAACATCTGGAGATAGCTACTTAGGGATACCGTGAAACTCATGCGTCCTCTTGTCGTGACGGACACGCCCGCAAGCCGCACACTGATTGAAGACAGGTGGTAAAATTATGGCGCGCTGGAGAGCTGCAGACCTATGGAGTGAGAGAAAGTCTCATCGTCCTATTCGCACCGAGAAAAAGAGTTCGAACCCTGGTAGTACTTCAAGTCGAAGACTAGCTCATGCAATTGACCGTCACAACAATGAAGGAAGAGAAAGGTAGCCGGATTGGGGGTGCGTCACGAGCATTGTATGAGCTTGGCGAGATCAAAGCGATGACGAGCGAGACGTAGGGATTTTTGGATCCTTTTTGAGAGACTGTTGGACCAGCGGAACTAAGAAGGCATCGCATATCTGGGGAAGTCGAGAATCTGTGGCTTCGAAGCGTTGCTAGTCAACAAGTACGGTTGTTGGCTTGTATTCACCACTAAAGTCCAACTGTTCTCAGTAAGAATGAGCAAGACAACCATGCGGTAGGTAGGGAAGAAAACTTCCTCAGGGGACATTCGCCGACTTGTCTCGCATCCTGGATTTCTCTTGATTTTTCTTCAGTCTTTCAGCTTTTGCCTTCATAATTAAATCATTTCAAACCTTCTTTTCTGTAGAGTCACAATTGCGGCCGACCACACCTCTAGTTATCAACATCTCGCCTAGATGCTGCCAGGAAGTGGTCAGCGCGACGGCCAGCCCTCAACGTGAAGCCTTTTCAGACTTGAAGTGTAATACTTCGCTCAATATCTTATCTCAGCATAGGTAATTAGGCAAAGTAGTATCTGAAGAGTGTCATCCAGGAACGTAGTGAGAAGATGCAGCTTCCGGCTTTGCCTCTCTATAATGAGGCCAACACAGAATACGCTAAGATGGAGCCGGCGCACCATTGGACAACGAATTGTGTCGTTCAGTGAAGCTGTCGCCAGAGCCCCCTGAACGACTGATCACGCGAGTCAGAGCACGAGCGCAGCGAGAGAGAGCCCTCCGGGGGGATGTACACGAGAAATGTTAGTGATCGTAGCAGCGTTGGAGTTCCTAGAGCTAAAGTTGGCAGCATTGAAGACACCAAGGTCAGTCGTCGTGACCTTCATCTCGCTGTGGTTGTGAGCCTCAAGTTCATAAGCCAACTCATCTGTAACACTCGCACTAACACGTAGTTCCAGGCTCTATATGACACAAAACACAACAGCAACGCTTCATAATCACGATATCAATCATGCAGAAGCTCTATAATAGTCAAAAAGCGGAAGCTCTTTCCATCCAAATGATCCCATCTCCGTTGAGTTGGTGTAGTGGCTTAGGCAACCGTTCTCCTTCTCAGTAGTCGCCTGCTACAGGATCAACCGGTCAGGTCGACCTAACACTCGTCCCGGAGTACGCAACTTTATCTTAACCGCAATAATCCTTGTATCCGTCTCTTTATCAGTCTTCGTGGGCCTCGGCCGTTCAGTCAGACTAGCCTCGTGGTTCCCTGGAATCCAGCTAGCTAAGCGGCAAATATGCAGTAAAGTTGGGGTGAGCGGCTTCTTCTTTTGCTTCTTAAAATTATTAGGTACTAAGCTCCTTAGTATTTAGGATGTTAAAGCTACCAGTTTAAGACGTTGTGGTTGTTGATGAAAGACGTTACAGCAGGCCGAAATGTGAGGCTCGTCGCTGTGTTGTGCGGACTGTTGGTGTTTTGGGAAGAGAGTGATCTGATTGATGGACATGAGTGGGGCTACCTGTGCTGAGGGGCCGGGTCCAAACTCCGATTGGGTATCTTTTCATGGTTTGCGGAACCAGATGCGACGAATAACTAATCTTAAGTGGCTAAGGACAAAATCCCAACAAAATCACGTGTAATCGCGTCTGCTGCCCCTCTTGCTTTCCACCCCTCCAACACGAGGAGCTTCAATCAGTACCATGAACGCCGCCCAAGTGCACACATCGCCTAGCTACGTATATATCGCTATAGCCTAGCGGACCTGACGACGATGACTTCTTCGTGTGTCAAGAGTGTGGTACTGTTCGGTCTCTTCATGCCCGCCGTGACGGCAATATCTGCGTATACTGCTCCGACCAAGATGAAGCCTGGGGACGCCAGGGACGAAGAGATGTTTTGCATCTCATGCCACCAATCTTTTCCGCGACGCGAGTTCAGAGACTTTTAAGGCAACGATTGGCCCTACTGCACTGAATGCAATCGTGAGCATCATTTGGACAACCACCCATCGCCTGCCGAACGTCCTGAGACCCCAGAGGTTCTGCTTCGCCGAGCACCCCCGTTTCCCGTATGTCGTCTTCAACACTACTATGCGACAACAGGTCAATGAGAAAAGTTCATTCTTTATGAGCCTGAATTGACGCCGCCAATCAGTCGATATTGAGCAGCTCCGCACAGCCTTTGAGTCCGACACTCCCGAATCGCGAGCTCTATTGAGTTCTGTAGTAAGATCGTCTGGCAGCCTACGCGGAAGTCGTCCCTTCTGGGCTGGCCGTCGCCATCAACTTGAGGCGTATGTCTATCGTCTAGGATGCCCAGCTATCTTCTTCACGTTCTCTGTAGCTGATCTTCATTCGGAAAGCCTTATGCGCTTTATTCCTCGTTATAATGAACGGAAGGAAGCAGATAACCGCGGAAAAGTCAGGATCGCGATGTCCTCTATCAAGTACAACCCTCACATCGCCGCCGCTCACTTCCACTTTCGCTTCAAGACATTCCTAGAGGACGTCATCAAACCCAAGTTTGGTGTGATTGAGTATTGGTTCAGATACGAATGGCAAGCTCGAGGCAGTACACATTGTCATGGTCTCTCGCCTGCAGGTCTGAATTTGATGCAACACGAAGCACGACAACAGTTCATCTCCTTCTGGGGCACCAAGGCCCCTCCTGGAATCCTGATTTACATGGAGCTGGACAGCAACACAACAACGATCCGTTGATCAGACTTATCCGGCAGCCTACATTGCAGGATCTTGCGGATGTCGTCAATTGGGTCCAACGTCACCGATGTACTCCTGCATACTGTCTCCGTCGTCGTCGCGTAAATGATGGTACCCTGGCTGACCAGCTTTACTGCCGATTTTACCTCGCCAGGTAGCTACATGATGATCCTATTCTCACTCAGGATACGAACCCAAAATTCCTTGTCTATGACGGTTCTCGCAATGACGCCTGGCTCAATAACTACAACAGAACCCTGATCCTCTCATGGCTAACCAATATCGGCACTTCTCCCTACACAAGCGTACACGCCGTCATCAACTATATTGCCAAATACCGCTCAAAGTCGGAAAAGAAGACCGAACGCTTTAACCAGATTGCGAAAGCTATTCTCCCAAGGGTCAACTCAAGCCGTGGTCTCGCTAGCTTTGTGGCTAAATTCATGAATGGATTACTCAGCGAGAGAGACTGGTCAGCGCAGGAGATTCATCATCTGCTCCTGAATCTTGACCTTCAAGAGGGAACGAGGATCGTACGATCTGTTGACTGTCGCCACCCTGATCAGCATTGGAAGGCCGACTTTGTGCCAGTCGATGACGAAACGACCAACGTCCGTACAGCGAAGAACACCTACCAGTAGTACCTTGACCACCCAGACAATCTCCAAGGCTTCAGCTACTTCCGCTTTATGACCCGAATCGACTTTACTGGCCGCCGTGATACGATACTTGGCGCGAGTTTCCTCAGACAAGTGGTCGTATCCTGAACTACTTTCCATGGTACAAGAGTATGTTAGCTAGCGGCAATCACAATGACCGCGAGAATTACTGCAGAGTCAAACTTGCCCCATCACCCTCACAAGTCATTTGATGAGTTACTGATTGTCGAAGGCGATGTTTTCAAAAGTCACGCTCAGGCCTACTGATACTGTATGTATCTTCATCCAGGCCCTCGTCCCCACGATTACTACGATGCTCTCCCAGAGCAGCCGGACGAAGAGGAGTTTGAGGAAGACCCCGAGGGAGAAGATCACTTCTCGCAGCAAGAATGGCGAGAAGTCGCTGCTCAATTGCCGCAGCATGATCCTGACACCGAGGAAGTTGAACTGCCAGGTAATCGCGATATTGATCAAGCTCATGACTGGTCCGACAACATCGGCAAGTTCCCTCGCCTTACCTCCCAGAAGATAGAATACTGGAAGAACATTAAAGCTTCGTTCTCACAGCCAGCCGACGATGCCATCGTTGAACAGGCTGTCGCTAGCCTCAACCCTGAGCAGCGCCTCGTGTACGATATTTTCACCGACCATCTCGCTGCTTCCCTAGACCCTAACCGCGATACACCTCAACCCCTGCTCTGTCAAGTCGATGGTCAGGGCGGCACTGGAAAGTCATTCCTGATACAGACTCCCTCTGCAGCACTCAAGAACCGAGCTGCCGAGTCTGTTGTAAGGGCAGCCCCCACAGGAATCACTGCGAATACCATCAATGAAACGACTCTACACTCTCTGCTTCGTCTGCCGGTATCACGACAAGTCTCAACTCTGCCAGCACTCTCAGGTAACGAACTCACCAGTCTCCAGGCCTCAATGGCCGCAGTCAAGTATCTCATTATAGAAGGAAAGTCTATGATTGGTCTAAAGACCTTGCACGCTATTGATGTACGACTTCGCAAGATCTTCCCTGAAACCAAGCATGAGTTCTTTGGCGACCGGAGTGTGTTGCTTCTAGGAGACTTCTACCAGTCACCTCCAGTGGTCGAAAAGCCGCTCTTTGCTGCAGGAAATCTCGACAACACGTTCGACGTCGCTGGCCAGAATGCGTACCGTCAGTTTGATCATACAGTTGAACTCAAGCAAGTTGTCCAACAACAAGGCGAGGACCAGGCTCTGTTCCGCCAAGCCCTTCAGGGACTTCGATCTGGCAAGCCAGCTCTTACTGACTGGCAGCTCCTCTGTACACGAATTCAGTCCCAGCTCGGTCGGCATGAGGTTATTTCGTTCAATGAAGCAGTCCGCATCTACCCAACTACCCAGCAAGTGCGAGACTACAACCGGCACCATATGGAACTCCTGAACCGGCCGGTGATTCTCATCAACCCTACTCACGGAAGCAAGTATGGCAACGATGCAGACTCCGAGGCCGCTGGCAATCTCCACAAGACCCTGCCGATATGTCTTGGTGCTCGAGTTATGTTGACAGAGAACATCTGGACTTCTGTCGGTCTAGGCAGTGGCGCCATGGGCATTGTAGAGGACATCGCTTGGGAGGAACGACCGGAGGGCGTTGATACTAGTCGATGATCGCCTGAACTCATCATGGTACGCTTTGATCGATGCACCGGACCAGAGTATTTCGATAACGACTGAAATGGCTGGAATAGTGCCAATCTTCCGCTCCAACCGAGAGCACATGTTTACTCTCGTGGAGAGCTTCTATCAGGTGGCAGTAGCTATGGTACCGACAGCATTGAAAGCATTGGCTACCACGATGCTAGTAGGTTGTGAGGGTGGTTCTCGCTCTGAACCCGAGTAGACAGAGCGCCATTATCATGAAAAATTCGCAAAGGTCCGCATCATGAGAAGCTTAATCAGTACTACAGCCACTATGTCTCCAGGCTGAGGCGTGATAAAAACATCGTTTCGCTACCCCTGCGCTATTATCTTTCCTGTTGCAGCAGCCGGTCAAGTACAGCTGGAGAGGACACCCATTGCACTGTTCGTGTACGTGGCAAGACGCCATAGCGAACACCGGTCGATCCACATAACCCGCCACGATTAGAGATCCCAGGGAGAGGCAAGGCTGGCGCAGATGTCGAGCTCAATTACACAACCGTGTTCCACTTCGTTGGTGAACTGCTTACTGGCTGCCTGGCCTCCGCGCTCGATTGTTATGTGTCTCGACCTACCCATCGCTTCGGATCGCATGGTCACCTGTGGGAGCATTTCCTTCTCGTGCCACCCATTGGCGACCAGGACTTTATCCCGTCCCCATGTCCAGGCCGCAGACGATAGTGAGAGGGTATCGATGGCGGTCGTCGGCTGCAGCTTCGATAGCGAACTGGACACCCCAGGCTGAAATGTGATCAAGACGCTGCGGGGGACTCATTTCAACCGTGTCGATGATGTGGGCTCGAAATACAACAGAATTGGTAAACTCGAGCAAGAGGGTTGACTAAACCACAATACCGCAAGAACAGATTTCGAATACGAAGATGTTCTTCCTCACAAATTCCAGAATGACAAGGATATGGTGTTCAGGAAAGCCAGTTATCAGCGGACTGAGGCTCACCAGAGAATCCAATTACTGTGCCTGTCTCATGGGGTCTTGGAGGGGACATTGGGGTAGCCAATGTGGACAATCGCAGGGTTTGTCGTCTGATTAGGTTCGTTCATTTCATACTCTCGACTCGAGCGAGAACACCGGCTCTTCAGGCAGAAAGATGCCAATGAACACAGCCCATCAAGCCATGATGTTGGGATTGTATGCTCAGATCACTTGTCCTTGACGTTGGAGCCTTGTGTGAGAGAAGTGTCCCTGCAAAGAAATCTCATGGTTGCCCCTATTGTTATGACTATACTCTTCATCACCTATAGTAGAGCTGCTTACTGAGAACTTTGTTGGATCGTGGCCGACTCGATGGAATGCTGTCAGCTGATTCGTTGTTCTCGAGATTCGTTGTTGTCGAGAGTCGTTCAGTTGTGGCCGCAGGTCTTTGCAACACAGCATGATGCTGTGACGGGTGAGATCGTCCGTCATTGGCCATGAGGCTCGCTCAACGTTTGGGCCGCGGTGTATGGCGGGACTAGCTGTAGTTAAACTCGCATCGGGATCCTACAGTAGTACCTAACCAGCCTCCTTAGTCGTTGAGGCGGCCAAAGAAGCGTGTCTTTGTTTAGTGATTCCGAAAGACATACACCAAGTGACTACTCGCCATCACCGTGTTCTACCCCGTAGGATAGGGTGTTCAAGTAGAGCAGGCGCGTATGGAGCTGCTTATGCGTGGAAGTCTAGCGGTGAGCTAGAGAGGCCACAGCGGCTGATACAGTAGAAAGGCGTGTAGATGGGACGATGGTGGAAGCGGAAAACAAGACCGGACTGGGAGTTGACTCCATCGTGCTATGTGTATGTCGTGAGAAAGCGAGGCTGCGGCTGCGGAGACACGATTGCCTAAGTTTTTCCAAACTCGCTGTTTGTGGAGAATGTACTGCGAGAATTTATCGGTATAGGCCTTTGCCCAGCCTATCAAGAAAGAGGGAAGGAGTAGAGAGCGAGAAGAAGCGATTATGTAGAACGACGCGATTCTACGCAGGCGCAACGCGATAAGAAAAAGTCAAGATTGCCGACCCAGTGGCGACGCCACCTAGTTTCGCTACCATACGCGTCGGGTCAGTCGCGTCTCACGACCGGTAGGTACTTCACACAGACGGGGTGCAGGGTGCAGGGTGCAAGGTGCAGGGTGCAGGGTGATGAAAGGCTACGTACCTAGTAGGAGGCATGCCTCACAGCCCCTCAAGCGTTACTTAGGTAGGCAATCACCCACCTGACCGCGGCCGGGTTGTGAGTAACGTTGAAGAGCAAGTTCCGAAACGGTACTTCCCCCGGCTCCAAAACGGAGACTTGCAGTCTGGGAAACGGTGACCGGATTTCACACACGAATTCCGGCTACCCCTCAATGTCCTCGATCAAAAGGATTTGCCAGCTTAAACCCTCCAACCTCAAAGTCATTCATGTGGATTCGCATCTCCAGCTTAACAATCTTGACAAGTTTAATTCGGGTTTCCTGAGTGCTGCAAAACCTTGCGGGTGGACCTGGTTAGATGTCCATGCTGGTCGTGACTCGTTTCGCGCCCGCGAAGTCATAGATAGAGCAAGCCGCGTTTGAATCGTGACATCCGAGAACGTAGTGAGAAGGCGTACCTTCTGGCTTTGACCCTCTATAATGATGCCAACACAAAACATACGATACTAGGCAAACATGGGTAGGCCATTCGTCAACAACCCAAGACCCCCAGCAAAGCTATCGCCACATAAGCTGAAACGTGCGTGACACCACACGCACCATACCAAATGCGCTGTGTTGTTGGTGTTCCGAGGTTCCTGTGTTTTGCCTGTCGGGATAAGATAAGAAATCTTTGTTGTCTGAGGATGAGAGTCCACCACAACCACGTGCCATCGCGCCTGGCATCCTGCCCCTCCAACGCGATCGAGGTTGAGGACCTTTAATATAGCAAGGAGACTCTTATCGATTAGCAGTTCCTCTGCACATGAATCCAGTCCCAGGTTCCGCGAGATGAGCTTGCTTCAGTGATTGAAGCGGTCCGTATCTGACCCAGCCAACCAGCAGTGAAGCAGTCCGTATTTTATTTATTTTATTTATTTTATTTATTT
>JABEXW010001154.1:0-17871 GCA_013266185.1 Fusarium sarcochroum | reverse complement strand
GAAAAGAGGCGAAAAGAGGCGAAAAGAGGCGAAAAGAACCCATGAACTCCTGCAGTTGAGCAACAAGAAACGTATTCGTTGTGAGTAGAGTCGGTTGAGGTAACAAAACATCATTAAACTTCCTCTAAATCTTGTTGGTCTAAGCCACGCAAGTGTAGAGTAAGGGATCAAGTGTTTTTGCAATTGACATGATCAGTGCAATGTATTGTATCTCAAAATCTCTTCTTTCAGCTTTTGATTGATTAACAAGATAGAGCAACTACTGCTATGGAAATACAACGAAAATAACCGGTGTCTCCAGTTGTTATTCGCTACTTCATCTTCGTACGGTGTGACTAGTAGAGTTAATACTAAACACTGTAAGGCCAACTCCACCGCCCCAGCATTGAACTCAGATCGCAGCCTCATTTTCAACTTCATACCAATATAATCGAACCATGACATGTTATCATTCTTTGACTATTCCACTCAATATGACTATATGAGTATTGTCTCAGTCCTATCGGTCCGATAATTCTCGTGGATTCGGGTTCTTCGGAGCAATCATATCTCATCAAGAACATACGACGTCTCTACATCGACTGACAGAATCAGAGCTTATCGGAGGTCCATTTTATTGAAATTACCAGCGTATCGAATTCTCATATAAATTCGGATTCCGCTCTTCAAAAATGAGGTCTATTTTACTCAAGTTAAACCCCTCTCAATATCTCAAATCTTCTAGCCATCGACAATTATTTTCGCCTATAGCGTCAATCAGAATGTACTCTCAAAGACCCTCATGGCTGGAAGTGTGCTGCAGCGATTCAAGACCAACGCCAACATTGTTTGCTTGGAACACCTCGAATCTCGCCTCTTACAATGGTTCTGACTCTCCAACATCGTATGCGTCCGGCGATTCCGACAAGCGCATATACGTCCTGGGAGTTGGCAACTTGGGTCGTCTTTTCGCAAGTTCCCTGGCTCAGACCCCCGAAAAGCCCCCAATCACGCTAGTTGTTCACAGAAAAGAGCTTCTGGAACGATGGATTGAGAGCCAGGGCATTGAAATTCTGCGTGGAGGCAAGCTTGAGAAGAACAAGGACTTCGATATTGAGTGGTGGACCGAGACTGAGCCAGACGTTGGTCCTATACGAGAGGTTGCCGAA
Organism: Fusarium sarcochroum; assembly: GCA_013266185.1. Classification (NCBI taxonomy): domain Eukaryota; kingdom Fungi; phylum Ascomycota; class Sordariomycetes; order Hypocreales; family Nectriaceae; genus Fusarium; species Fusarium sarcochroum. The sequence continues at coordinate 16,723 of JABEXW010001154.1, read as the reverse complement.
GGCGAAAAACTGAAGAACCTCATCGTCACGACTAAGGCTTCAGCTGCATTACCACAAGTCGATCGAGTTCGAGGGTACCTCGACCGAAACAGCACTGTAATGTTTGCGCAGAACGGAATGTCCAAACTCTGGCCGCCCCATGGGTCTTCCTATGTTTCCCACCGGTATCACAGCAATCATGAGCCCAACTTTCTGGCTTGCGTCACGACACATGGCGTAACGTCTCAAGGGACATTTAAGAGTTTCCATGCCTCTCAGATGGACATGGTAGTGGGACCAGTTCTCCCGAATTCGGCGACAAGAGAGAAAACAGCTTACTTGGTGAAGCAGATGGTTGAAGCCCCTCACTTGGACGCTAAATCAGTGTCTAGAGGGGAGCTGTGGGTATTGCAATTGGATAAGCTAGTTATCAATTCAGTCCTCAATCCCTTAACGGCCATTCTTGGGTGCAAGAACGGTGGGCTGTTCACCAAGACTGATGGGGTTATAGCACGAGTCATTGACCAGCTTTTGAGCGAGGCGAGCAAAGTGCTCCAACTTCTAGTTGCCCACGAAAGCAGTGCGGAGATCATTGGTCAACAGGATGGACAGCTACCTGCAGCCCTTGATCTATCCCCCAGCAGCCTGCACGACAGATTTTCTCATCAATGCTTGAAGGACATGATGTATCGGGTGGGGTACAAGGTCGGGGAGAACACAAGCTCTATGCTGCAAGACGTGCGCGCCGGCAGATCAACCGAGATCAGGGACTTCAACGGCTGGCTAGTTGAGATGGCAGCCTTTCTAGACCCGGAACTGGACGTTACAGGGCACAGCATCTTGGTCGACCTGGTGGAGGCTGGCAGAACCCTAGATGTGGATCAACTCGGAAACTGCTTCAACTGTTCCGGGCCAAACACAGGGAGATAATGATAAGAGTCATGACTTTTGAGCATCTGGGGACGTGCCCTACCATCGGTTGTGATCAATCTAATTAACTAACGCCTCCGCACGTTGGGACAAGCATGGGCCATACAAACCAGGGTTGCGATCGGCTCCGGGCCAAGGTCGACACCATCACAGAGAAATGAACGTATATCCCGTACATACAGTATCAACAAGGCAAGGCTGTCTGTCATCCGCATCGGGGGATATGTCCTGTCCTGTTGCATTTATCCAAACGCGTCTGGGAACTCCCGGAAGTGGCGTGTTTTGTTTCGTTTTGTTTGGCCGTGTTTGTTTCTTTCTCGGTCTCGATTACCAGGGGTATCACGTTAACCCAACTTATAACGTTGAGTGATATAGGGCCATAAGACAGGTGGCTATCAAGACGCGCTAGCGGTCCGACAAGAGTTCTACCAACCAAATGAAACAAACGTTTTAAAGCCCATTCTCGCCCGTGGGGCAAAAAAGAAGCATGCAGGCATCTTAACCAAGTTCAGCGTCGTACTGCATCATCACCAAAAACGAAAACGCCGCCGTCATCGACCCAACCTCTATCCATCGCCGGCCGATGCTACCTCAAACACCCGGCCATTATAGCCCTAGGCCTAGGATTAGGATGAGTAAAAATCTCGGTCCAAGGGGTGACAAATCCATGACCAAGACTGGAAGGGGGTGTTACAGTACCGTACTGTAGCCTATGCCCCAGGCCCAACTCTATCACAGTCCCCGGATGCATCGTCGGTGTAGTAACCGGGACTTGAATCCAGTTTCAGGCCTAGTTTTGAACAGATCGGGCAGTCTGCTTGATGGAGGCATGCACCGGACTATGCAGTACCTACATCAAGTCAACAACATCAACCAGACACAGCCCTTCGCTTAGAAACTGCACGTCGGAGATTTCTCACAACATGTTTCACTGGCGGTAACATCCTTCTCCAGCTTATGACATGGCATGTCTTGTTGTCCTGGCAGCTGCGGCAAAGATAAAGAAAGGGCTGGCTTCTCCTGCACATGCACAGCCATGACCTGGGGCCTGGAGCATCAGATCGTCCAAACACAACAAAATACGCGATGTCCATCTTGTGTCACCTCACAACCGTCAGAAAACCACCCTTGGCGTCGTGTGACCGTACCTCGCGTCTCTTCTAACCGCGTGCACATCCAGACAGCCTTTACTTCAACCACGTCACAATGAGACACGGCACACCTCACCGCAAAGCCAGCACGCAGGCTTGTATAACCCACTGCTCCTGATGATCTTCCTACGGCTCCAGTTGTCAAGGTCCCATCGTTTAGCGCCGTGACTCGCATGCAATGCGAGGTCGTAGCCATCGTTATGCGGGTCTTCTCAGCTCAGAGCGGGCAGGCAACAGCAACAGCAGAGCACCTCCAACTCGTCACAGCCAAGATCGGGCCTTCTCTTCTCTTTTGATCATATAGCCTACCCGGCAAAGTATCACGAGGACTCCGGCATGATAGGCTTGAAGGGTGGTCGAGTCCCCGGGTGACATGACACAAAAAGGCTAAAACAATGCCTTTCACACTCGTTTCATCGGCTCCATCCGCTCAATGGCAGTCCTTCAGGGATGGCACCCGCCAGTCGGCAACCATGGCGATTATGCCGTAGAGACAGCTACGTGGCAAGGTCCCGCCCTTCCGTCCCCTCCTCTTCCTTTCCTTACCTATATCACAACTAAATCGCAGCCCCCTATACAGCATATATCTCACGGGAATGAGATGCGCGGAGTGGCAGGGATTTTAAAGCATAAACGCTTTCGTTTCGTCTAGCTCAACTGTGGAGATCGATTCCGGTGAGGCAAAGCAGACAGGGGTTGTGAGCCAGATCCGAGGGAACCTTTGCACTTTGGGCGTTATATCTTGTTTCAAGGCTTCAACTATAGCCATCAGAATGTACAGACAGAGTAGAGTTGATAGGGATCCATTTTTCGTCCTTCTAGTGTAGCTAGTTGAGACTCGAGAGGAGCCTCATGGCGTGATTTCAACGGTGATCAAGCAGATCCCCTTCTTCTATGATCTAGCGTCGTCTCCTTCCAAGTCCACCCTAAATGATGACATTCCAAGAGCTATATTGGAGCTCTCCTGTGAGATTTGCTTATTATTCTACCCTAGGTTTTGTGCTCCGCGCTTCCATGTTTCTGTATCCCCAGTCCTCCTGTGTGTGGTATCAAAAGAAACAACAAAACATGCTCCTGTCTCCGCCATTCGTTTTACATACACAAAGCCGAAAATGCGCTGCGCCAGAAAAGGAAGCCTACTCCGCTGAAGATCCTGCTTTTGTTCTCATACATGTATCAATAATTAACAGGTAGAATATAGTAATAAGATAAGGGTAATAAGTGACAAGAAAAGTGTGATCAGCCACATATCCCAAGCGATTGGACGGTTTCCCCTGGCTGAAGGATGGGGAATATTAGGTGCATGTAAATAATTCTTTCTCCTTTTCCGGGGTTCCCAGGTCTATAGTTTTCGTGAAGTAACATAGGAGATCATGGTCGTTTAGAGACAAAAATATGGAATACAAAACAAGTATCAAGAAAAAAGAAAGGGGAAGCGAAGTATAATTAATGTTAAAAAGGTTTTGTGACAAAAGAGGTCGGTATCGAATACGAAAGAACAACGATACGGCCTGTAAGCACGGGACAGAAGAATAATACAGGGATAAAGTAAATCAAGTCGTGGGTGTGTTGTTGCCCTACTGGGGCCTGAATCGTTGTGTTCAAATGGATAACTCTAAAATGAACACCTGCTGTACGGTGATAATGGTTGTCGTGAGGTAGATTATATTTGGTCAAGAGTAACCAATGCAAATGAGTGTGTTTGAGGATGTCGGATGTCGTAAATAAAAAAAGAGATGTGTCCTGGAAGGAGATTGTGTTGTTTTTTGGTAGATATATCGCTGTAATTCCGCTTATGAACCCTCCAATGTCATGACTCTTGTTTGTTATTGAAGTTGATGCGAGTATAAGGGCTCTTCGGATCCAGCGGTTGAGGCTACAGCTGGTGATAGCGACTGCGATAAAGCCGCCAAAGTTGCTGGGTCCTCAACTATTAGTTGTTCAGCCCGGTCTCGACACGCTGCAGGAGTAAAGCCGGTGCCAACTTTATTGGCGACAATTCTCCATTTCTCGTTCTCGTAGTCCTGGAGTGCAGTTCGAAGCTTTTGGTCCTAGATAGACAGTTAGAAGCCATTTCTTTGTCACGCCGCCCAGAAGTATAACCTGGTTTTTAGGGCGGGAGAACTATTTAACGTACCGTTTCATCGGTCCAATTTGTCGTCTTTGCCTTGAGCTTCGTACAGTATCGAACCTGTAGCGTCCCTGAAGATCGTCCTGGGAAGAAGTCCGCGATTTGCTTCCATGTCAAGTTCTTGTTCTCCTTAAGTTCAATCAACAGTTGATCGTCCTCTGGTGTGAACTTTAGTTTTGGTCCTCGAGGACGAGGTGCTGGATCCGGCATTCCAACTTGCCCAACAACGCTTGGAGCTCCTCCTAAGCCGTCATCGCGGCGCATCAGCTTAGAAGGTGGCTCCGAGTCGGGAAGATGGTGGTGATGGTGTATAGGTTGGTGCTGAGACTGTGATACGGCGACCGCGGCAGCATGGGCGTAGGCAGCACCCAGAGGTGTTTGTTGCATGGCGCTGAGATCCGAGTGCTCTAGGTCGGCCATACCCGCAACAGATAGGTCAAGCTCATTCGGTCGTGGCCGTTTAGAGCCAGAACCAGGAACAGAATGTTGTGGGTGATTCGGCGGTGTTGGAGTCGAAAGAGTCTGGTACATAGGTGCGATGACTTGGCTTGGAGCTCCAAACTGTGGCGGCCCAAGACGATGATGCCCTAGCTGCGAGGGGTCCATGACCATTTGTGGTGATGGATGTTGGTGATGTTGGGCCATGGCTGCGTGCTGGACATGAGGGTTTCCGTGATGTGGATCGGGGGTGCCATGAATACCAGCAGCCGGGCCTCCGGGGTGATGAATGGAGGCCCGAGGCTGCTGGTGTCGTGAACGCTGGTGGATGGACGTATCATATGCTTGCTGTTGCTGGCTTTGTTGTCCTGATTGTGAGCCCTGGCCCGAGTAGTCCACGGTATAGTCCCCCACTCGATAAGTGCCCGCCAGCGTGCCTCCGATACATGAGGTCCTCCAGAGCGAACCGCTCTGGACGGCCGCCGGGCTCTGAATGGAAAGAATTTGACAAGATGAAGCCCTTGCGGGCTGCGACGCGGAAGAGGAAGGATTATTTAGTAGTGGACAAAACGTTGCGGGATAGTGCGTCGGGCTAGGCTGTTGGGGTTTGTATTTGGTATCTGGAGTATAAGTCGACAGCGATATTGGCTACTAAGCAGCTTGCCACATCTATTGTCTGAGTTCGCAGTGATTGGTACCGGGTCAGAGGCTTTCCCGTTTCCGTATTCGAGTGAGACGGTAGTGTTGGGCGCTGGAGGGCTGTATTGGAGGGGTGAGCTCAGGCTGGAGTTATGATGTCGTAGCGGTGGTGAGAAGTCCAAAGGAGTGTGTTGAATGCGCATATAATTCGAAGCCGCTGTCTTCGGGCAAAAGCACAAGAGAAGGACGTGATTAGGACTAGTAGAATTATGACAAAACGTCATAAGAATGAATCGAGGAAGACAGTTATAAGAAAGAAAGTTGGTCGATGCGGTGATGTTGGACTTTGTATGATAGGATAGTCCCCTCACAAGATCTCTTTTAGCTCCCGGCCTGGGGTCAGTAAACGTGTTTAACACAAGGACTAGTAACCTGGCAAACGTTGCCAGTACCAGGGCCTATATCGTCTGATGACGGAGTAGCTAAAGCAGGGTAGCAGAGGGAGTGGATCACTGGTCTTTCCGTGTTCATGCTGCAGGTTAAAGCACTTGGAGGTTTTGCCCAGTCCGGTATGAGAACAATCCCCGTCCGACAAGTGCTGGGCTGCGGAGACTACCTGTTAACCAAGGCCAGGGTTCGGAGGGTGGTCAATTTGACGATCTTATGCCCATGGCAAGGTCCCCAGGGTGCCTGATATAGAAACAAGAGCCACCCCTGGCATCCATCATGACTAGCAAGGATGAGGGCACAATGCAATTGCAACGCTTTGAAGGCAAGCTCCCCCGCCTAGATAGCAATTTGCCATCGCAAAGCCCCTGCACATAGAACAATTAGGAAAAGGTGACTCTGTCAAGCAGACGACATGGAAGGCCGCTGGGCGGCGGTGCTTATTGGGGGATGAGGCAATGTGAAACGCGCTTCGCTTGAAGAGCACGGGACTAGACCTGACTGAGCTGGCCAAGAGCAGCCGCAGAAACACAACAAAACGGCCAATACCAGGTTTTTCGCCGCTTTTCCAGGCAAAAGAGCCACAGAGAGTGGGTGCCGAGCTGATGGCGTGGCAACAAGGGAGAAAACAGCTCTGGTGCTCGTTGCAGGACAGGAGGTAACAATGTGGAGCGGAGGGATATAACAAATCCAGGGTCTGCTATATTAGATGGCTCAACCAGGATCGTGTTTATCAACTAGACTAGATCGCAAGAAGAGTCTTCTCCACAGGCCGGGAACCTCCGTTGGGTTAAATCTGGATGGTAAATCAGCAAGGAAAAGCCCATGATGAAGAGTGTGTAGGCCGGGTAGTCGGGGTTGGTCCAGATTTGATCAATATGAGCGCGCACGCCATGATATTACTCCCCAAGCCAGATCGACATCCCAGTCAACTGTGGCTGAATTGGAAAAGCTCCCGCACTAAACCCAGGGACCAAGTGCATGCAATGCTCAACTAACAACCGCCTAGAGCTAGAATTGGTCTCGCGGCTCCTGGACAGGGCGCCCTTGGGTGCGTGAGCATGGGGAGAGGCGGGAAAATCGATTCTGTGAACCAGCCCTCTGGATCTCTCAAAAGGGGAGAGGGCTGAGAACAGCGGTAGCCACGTCCACATCAGAATGGAGGCCGAGATGAATTTGCTGGTCATCCCCTTGGCGGAACAATAGATACGGAAAGGAGCTGCTAGTAAAGGTCATGGATTCCGAAAAAGATGGGAACACAGACGTATGCACATGTGCTTGCTTTGCTGAGCAATATGGAGCTGCACGCAAGACTGTACAAGGCTCTGGGGACCAAACCGGCTCCAAGCCGGAGCCGGACCCAGAGAGCATTTCTCTTGGCATTGAAACTTGACGACATTCAAGCTCGTTAACGTCTACGGCTGGTGTGCTCGGAGCAGCCCTATTGAGTGGGCGTTGGTGTTCTGTTCGGGGTCTCCAAGATTGCGCACGTCAATGCTTAATGCCATTCAATCAGGTGCCCCCGGGAGAAGTGCTTCGCGTAGGGCTCTGAGACGTTTTGAAGTCGAAACGCGCATGATGTTGGGGCCGAATAGGGCCTTGGGATCCGGCAAGATGGTGTTCCGATGACAGCAATGCATTGACATGACCCTTCCCGATGTGTGACAAGTCAATCGAAACGGTTCTGTCATTGTCGTCATGAGCGTCAACGGGGATCGAAACCCAGGGCCCCGGTTCAGGAACAGGAGGTCGGGGATGACCTTCTAGAAGGACCTTCTAGCGCGTACAGGGCGTCCTTGGCTAGCGTAGCGACCCTAGCTATCGGTGGAACGGAGGGAGCAGGCGCCGCGCCGTGTGTGATTGAAGATGGGCACAAGTGGGTGTAAGCGGTCAGTCGGCAGCTCCTTAGGGATACGTGATGATGCATGGGCTGAAATTTGAGTGGTGATATCAAGAGATAATGCGAATGTCAAGTGGAAAGGTGGTGATTCCGCCAAAGGGGGTAAAATGCGTGGTAGCTAGAGGCTTGGCTGAGAGGGGAAAACAGGGGGAAGGAGCCCGAAATTGATGACCGGCTTTTGGAAAAGGGAAAGAGACCACCAGAACGTCGAAGTCAAAATGGAAGCCCAAAGGAAGGAGCAAATGGTTCATCCTGCCCGAAGTACTACCTGCAGTGCCTAAGGTAGGTAGCTTGTCATTGAGGCAGGCACGACGGTAGTAAGGTAGCAACTCCAACTTAGAGGATGCAACAGTATCACTTCCCCACGATCATAGCAACCTAATCTCAGCTATATTTCATGTCAATATTAACGCCATCACCAAGGCCATAGCAAGAGAACGATACCAAGCCAAGCTAGATCGTAGATCCCAACGGATAGATCGCGGTATTTAGTCCACAGAGCATTTTAGGTTGATGTTGGCGTTTCAAATAGAGAGCTTGATGTATTTGAACGAATACCCTATATGGAGTTGACTAGGCATGTTTTCCAACCCCTTTTAACAGTTTGATAACAACTTGATTCATTTTTGTTTCTTCTTATCTAATATTGTAAATTCTACTCCAAGTCTACAACCATCTGGATAGCCAAGTACAGCAATTAGTTAAGCCGTAGAATTTGCGAACTTCCATGGATCGTCCCTGTACATGGCGGCAAGTTGTAGCACAGGGTGTCTAGTGCATTGAGATAAAGTTATTCCTTCGCGAGTTCCTTTCCATTCGTTCAGGGTCCTCACCGTTGAGCCCGAGCCCAAGCGCGCATTGTCAATGCCAAGTGATAATTCAACGGCCGGGAGCTAAACTGCCCGCCCTAAGCTGAGATAGGCTGGGCTCAGCTGGACTGGGCTCCCTCCCACGAACACCTACAGGCTACAGGACCTAATTCTGGGGAGGATCGTCCATCTTACCGAGCAGGGCATTTTTTGACGCCATCTCTCGCTCGTACCACCTGGTGACTTACTTACGCAGGTACGTAAATTCTATGCGGGTCAACCCTCAAGGATGGGAGATGAAAATAGAAATCGACGTCAGCAGAAACCACCCGCTGCAGATCTCAACCCCTGAAGAGATAAACCAACGACCCAAGAATACCGGTACAAAGGTTGGCAATACGCCCGTTCTAATGCCATCATTGTTCGCCCCACAGATATAGATCTTCTATGCATTTCCCTATCGTGGACTGTAAACTCAAACTCAATCCCAAATTAGAATATAACGTTACTTAATAGTAGGTAGATTTGTTGAACCATAATTAGATACGGCAATCTTGGTCTAAACTTTGTAATTCTTTGCCTCCCGTCAACTACGTAGAATAAGACTTGAACAATTTCATATAATCAGTCAATATTCCACGCCGCATACAATCTTTCGCTTCGACATTGTTGCATGAATGCATAAATAACCAATTTTACTCCCCCACGCAGGTGATCCAAGTCACGGCGCGGTTCCACGCCCTCGGTGAAGCCGCCTCCCAGTAGGGTCCTTGTAAGCTCCCAGCCAGGGCCAGTCTATGCCTAATTCTACCACCTACAGTTCTCCATCTTCCCAAGAAGACGGTCAAAGGCCCGGGCTAAATACGTGGGTCATCCATGCGAACCCTTGTCAACTTCCGTCATCCGGCTCTTTGTTAACGTGTATCCATTCTTCATCTTCTTTTTTGACTTCATCCCGTCCTCATCCACAATCTTTCACCAATGGCGAAAGCTGTCACAACCCTATCAGGAAATCACTCCCGTCCCGGAAAATAATGTCACTCAATTGGTCATCTCCACTCGGTCTGAATTTCTCCATGAACCCATCTTTATATCATATTTTACCATACGTGGCTATTTTACAACAGAAAATACACCCAGTCTGCCTTACTAGGTAGCTGATTGATTACAAAAAAAAAAGATGCTTTCAACTTCCAATAAAACAACGCCCTTTCCCCACTCATTAAGCAAAGTTGTCCGATCGGTCCACCCAAATGTCCTCTAGTTCCGCGAAGCTGTGGAAATGCACAGGTCTGTGTTGGTCGCTGTAGAATGGTAGAGGCGTATCCAGCTTGACGTGGACAGACTTCTTCTCCATACCAGCAAAAGCGCTTCCCATGAAGCTGTAGTTCCACTTGCCATCATCCGGTACCAGGAAGAAACCTCTAAACCGGGGGCTCAGCAACAGCTTGCGCTTCTCACCCATTGTCGTAGTGAAACCCTGGGGCTGATCACTCTGGGTGTCCTTGTTCTCAGCTCCCCACTTGTAACCAGCTGGTGTAAGACCCCAGGCCGACAGGGATACACTGCCAGGCGTGAACGCGACCGAGACAGTGACGGTGTTTGTGTTATCCCACTCGTTATGCGCGTCGAGAAGCTTTGAGTGTTCGGTTACATCCATGGCGGACATGTAGGGCAGCTCGCTACCAGAAACGGTGTGGATCACGCCCATAGGCTCCATACCTTCGAGGAATTCGCTCTGGGGAAGTTGCTGCGGGAGCTGCACGTTGCGAAGGCCGCCAATCTGCGGGATCATAACGATACACTTGACCTCCTTGACTTGGTCATTGTCTGGTGCCGAAGAGCCGTACAGGTAGCCAGCCACCTGCACTCTGAGATCGGCAATAGTGATAAACCGCTTCAGAATGTTATTGGGCATGACGTATGTAATATCGTCGAGGTCGTTGTCAACCGACGAGACGTAGATGTTCTTTGCGCGTGTGCGCAAGTTGGATGTAGCAATAGCTCGGGTTCGCCACTCAGTCTTGGAGGCAAATGTCTGCTGCTCAAATTGCGATGTCGTTGTTACAATGATCTCTTCGCCATGAACGTTCTGGGTCTTGGTGGTCACGGCTGTCAACTGTGCCTGCTCCTGTTGCTGCTTCTCGATCTCGGCAGCCTGTTGTCGTTGCATTGAAGGTGCCGAAATCTCCATACCCAGGATGATATCTCGCACTTCAGTGTTTGTCAGACTGGAGACGTTGACATTGTTCTTCTTGCCATAATCGTTCAAGATGAGATCTCGAAGCTGCGTTTCGACCTTGATCCAGTCTTCATCCGACAGTGATGGCCAGATGTGATGCTCATGTGTGATGACAGTCTTGTCAGGTCGGAGAATTAGTTTTGTCTTGTCAGGGTTGACATGGAGGGCACGTAGGATGAGGACTAGACGAGAGAAGGCAGTGTAAGACGAGATGCTCTTGAGCCACTCATCGTAAAGGTTGAAAAGCACCATCTGAGGCTCAGTGGCACGCAGAATCATGTCACCAAGCTTCTCAACCTTCATAGCCGCCTGGAAGGGAAGCTGGAGCTCGGATGCTCGGATGGAGATGTTAGGGAAGTCGAGCAAGTGTACTTCGAGAGGATCCAAAAGACCCTTTCTCGTCACAATCAGCTGCTTCGGCTGTTCTTCCACAGGCAACGAACGAATCAGAGCCGCTACTTCTTCGGCTGTCTTCCACTTGGCGAGCTGACCAAGACGCTTCTGTCCAGCCCAGACGCTGGTGTGGATGATCTTGAGGAACAGCTGGCCGGTTCGCGGGTTGAAGATGAAGATGGCACCGTTGATAGGCTTGGTCGTCAAGTTACCCTCGAACGTCTTGTGGATAGTGACACGGTAGACGTTTGTGTCGTCAATGAACAGCTGCGTCTGGTTGCTAAACAGCTCGGAGTAGTTCTGAGAGTTCAAGAACTCTTGGTTACTCTCCGAAGCGTAGAGTTGCAGACCCTTTCGAATACGCTCACGCAAGACGTACAGAGCGGGATTGGCCTTCATGACCTTGGCCATGGCCTGCTGAACGAGAACCTTCAAGCCGGGGAAGTACATGCCGTAGGCAGAGTACAGGTTGTAGGCAAGATCAATACCAACCATGAGACCAGTAGCTGAGGGATAGATACTGGCGCTATCGGTCGTGTAGTCAAGGTACTTGGCACGCGTGTATCGTTCAATGTCGTGTGAGTCGTAATCGCCATATCGGAGTTGAACATCGATCCAGAATTTGTTGGTAGTTGTCTGCTCAATCACGTCCTTGGTGTCGTAAAGAAGTGATGGTCGAGTGACGTTCCACTTGTGATTGGAGAAGAGTAGGATATCGGCACAAGAGCTGTTCATCTTGTACGACTTTCGAGGATGAATAGTTTCCTTCTGGACTGTCTCGATACCGAGAGACTCCAGCTCCTGATCAAACACCTGACACAGATCCATAACAACAGACTCATGAATCTTCTGCCACAAATGTGCTCGGAAGATTTGGATCAGTGAAATCTTGAGTGTAGGAATCTTGCCGTGTAAGAAGATACCAGTGAGATCAAGCTGGACCTGGAAACCGACGTATACATTAGCTCGATTAATTGTCGGAGACCACCATAGCGTGAAACGACGGTTGGGAATTTGATTAAGTCCACTTCTTTGAGCATTCGTCAACTTCTTGAACTTCATCGATTCTGTAAAAATATATTAGCAATCGTCTTTAAATGATTGTTGACCGAGTACTCAACTTCAAAACCGCTAGCCTTTTCCCAGAAGAGGCCTTCCCAAGACGGAAAACCTGTTGCCTTGAAGAGGGTGTGTTCGAGGATGGTCTCAACACCACCCAGCGCCTGGATCACATCGGTTCGATAAGCGTTGAGGTTCCACAATTTTCCGTCGTGGCGCTGGCTAGTCCACCAGAAAGGATTGTTCTTCATCAATTGGTAAATCTTAAACTCTGCTCGGGCGCGGAAACCCTTGTCGAAACTCAGGGTGCTTCGGTCCTTTTGGAACAAGGTGTTGATACGGGGCAGACCGCGGTCCCAGCTATCCTCGAGATCTTCGAGAGTAAGACGACGGTTCTGCTGGTTAGCTTCAAGACGTTTCTGGGAGTATTCAGTCCAGACTCGCTGAGAGTCAATGAACTCGGCCTCCCAAGGGATGATATAACGGAAGATGTTCGGGATGAGCGTCTCCTCGTCATGGGTCATACCTGCCCTGTAGTGAGTGACGCCGGTGTCGGTTTGCTTAGACCAACGCTTGTCACTTGCAGGAATAAGGATATGCGAGCCAGAAATCATACCAAGACCACCAAGTTCTTTGGGGGTGTAAAAGACAGCAGGAGGGAAACGAGAAGGCATCTTGGAGTTCAATCCAATCTTGACTCGGGTCTGAATCTTGGTCTCACACTTGACGATGGTGTCAAGCAGGTCGACTGTAGAAACAGCAGCCTCACGATAGTATGTGAAAAGGGCAATCAGTGCCGTGTTCCACTTGTTGGCAATCTTAGTGAAGGTAGTAGAGCCTGAAGACATGAGAATCTGTCGGATTCGGTTGTTGAATTTCTGAATATCCTCCTCTGTAACCTGCAAGAAAGCGTGGGCTGTCCTCTCCTTGCTGGTGTTGTCAACAAGAGACCACACACTGTCTTTGACAGGGAATTCGTCATTCTGGTTGCGAATCTTGGGTAGAATGCGGACTTCGAAACCGCACATAGAGAACAGCAAGTTCGGGTTATCACGACTATAAACACTGACGAAGCTGTCGTCCCAATCAATCGTTGTTACAGATCGAGGAAGACGGTTCTTCATATCCCAGAAGACAGCTCGTCCGAGGTTCACATCGTGACGCATCAAGCGCATACGAGAGTCTCTGGGCCAGCACTTTTTGCTCTTGTATCCGATAACGTTCTCAAAGTTAGGATCGGGCTGCTCAGTGAGGAACCTTTGGATGAGGTCTCTGGACTCCTCGGCAGTAAATCGGAGGAAGATCCAAATCTTATCAATATAACGAGTATAAAGTCGGATAGGGTGGCTAGACTCAGTCTCGCGGTCACGGAACTGCAAGAATTCGTTCGGGCTCTGGGGTGGACCGGCAATCTCACTGGCTCGCTGAGGGCCGAGGAGCAGAAGATCCAATACAAGACCATAGAACTGGAACACGAACGCCGAGAACTGTAGACCACGAATCATGCCGTAGCTGTTGACATGGTTCATGTCCTTGTAGGTAAGCTGAACGTTATTCTTGGCAGTGATGTAATCTGCCAAATTGTGGTCCATGATCAACCTGAGAAGAGAGTTGAGGAGCGTAAGTTCCATCTTCTCATAGACCTTCGAGAGCTCTGTTTCGATCATGACGTTACATTCGCCGTTCTCAGACTGCCAGACACCGTCCAGGTTGTTGATACCCTGTGCCCACTTGTAAACCAGTAGCGGCGGAACCTCAGAGTCAGATGGCTTGATCCATGCAGGGAAGAGATGTCGCTGGTCGGCTTGGTACCACAAGTACTGGTCCAGGTAAGCATCGCTAATCTTCTCGATAGGCTCGATGTCATAAACGGGGTTGATAGTGCTGTAGTTATCGTTCATGTCGATGTTCACTTCCTTGAAAGCTCGCTGAGTGAGCAAGAAACGCTTGATACGCTCCAAGGTAGTGCCAGGGCTGTCGTATGCTTGTTCAATCAGAGCGAGCTCCTCTCGCTGGCTTTGGTTGAGGCGGCCCTTCACTGAGTACGCCTCCCTTAGACGCTCGAGAGCAAGAATGAGAATCTTTGTGTCGTGCTTGTAGGAAACGCTAGGGAAGGGGATAGGCGAGAACTTGCGAGACTCAAGCCAGTGCACAGTGGTGGTGTAGATAGCAACGGCTTCCTCCGAAGAAACATAGGGACCATCCTTCATGTGGTTGTGCTGACGTTCTTGCTCAGCCTTGAGCCACAGTCGAGTCAAACGACCAACATTCTTCTTCGCGACAGTCTTGTCGACAGTGGCACCTCGTCGAATACGCTCACGGTTGTAGTGCGCGACCGAGATCCACCAGTCAGCCTTGGACTTGACATATCGCAAAATAATGTTCTCGATAGGGGCAGGCAAGCCAGGCACCTTCCAAGGAATATTGCTCTTCCAGCATCTCCAGGCCTCGGACAAATGCTGGAGCACGGTGTTGACCTTGTTCTGCTTGATACCCTCAGGCATCATGTCCATGAGATCAGCCATGACGGATGCACGGAGCTCCAAATCGAAGTGGGACTCCACACGCTGCTTGGTGACAGTCTTTGCAACTCCCTTGCTGTGTCGACCTTCGAATTGACGAGACAGAAGGTTTCCTAGCCATCTCTCAAGCAGAGGAATAATACCTCGCATGAAGAAGAGCCAGACCCTCCAAGCGGGTGCCCAGAAACCACAACCAGGACCCTTGCCGACCGGACCAGAGTTGAATCGGTAGTAAATAAGATGCTTCAGATCCTTGCAAGTTCGGATCTGGTGCATCAGCTTGTACTTGTATCGGTACATACCCGTGAGCTGACCAACATGGTTGAAAGCATATAGAATACCATCAGCAAGCTGGAACGCGTCAATGTTTCCAAGTCTGTACTGGACCTGGGCATCGACAATGAGCTTTGTCAATCTCAGAATCTCTCGCATCAGATGGAAAGCGTTTCCGAAACGAGACTTCTTTCGTTCCTTGGTGGTCAACGTCTTGACGGGCTTCAAGTTAAAGTTGTAGTCCAGGTGAAGATATGTCAAATTCTTGCGGTGAATAAGAAGGTTGAGCATGTTGAAACCTTGGCGGCAGACTTGCAGACCAGCCTCGACCCAGTCAATGGTGGTCTGTTGGAAGAACTTGGTTTGCTTAAGAGATCGTAGCAAGTTTTGCTTGTTCTGCGCCTTAGGCTTCTTCTTATGAAGCTCGTTCAAGACAAAGTTCTTGAGAAGCTTCTGATAAGAAACTCGAACCTTTACTGGGGGTCGATCGGATGGAGGGTGCTCGAGGTACCGCTGCTTAACTAATGGTACATCTTGAGCCCGAACCATGCGTCCGGATCGTCTATCGAAGGGATACGGCGCCCACCACAATTCGACAGCGGATGATGTATCCTCATTCTCGATGTCCTCGTCAGCAAGGAACGGCTCAACTCCCGCTGGTAGCTCGAAGGCATCCTCTTCAGGCTCCTCAATATTGCCAGCCCCAAATAGTTCATCCTCATGAGAAACTTCGACATTCTTTGGAGCGACGGTTCGAGAGGAGATGGGGTTGATCCGGCGATCAAAGTGGAATGTCGGCAGATCAGGATCATCGGCTCGGTTGAATACGACTTGAGGATGAGAGTGCCACGATAGATGTACGCTTCTCGGCAAGGAATTGTAAAGGTATGGATAAGCAACTCGAAACTCGGTTCGAATGGGGTTTCGGAAGATAATGCGGTCGATAGCATTGAATTCGCCGAAGTCCTCGTCATTGGGGTCAATATCCTTGTACAGTGGCTCGAAGCGAGGGCCACCAGGAAGAGCCACGTTTAGGGCCTTGGCTGACAGCAAGCTCTTGAGATCGAACAGGTAGAAGTAGTTCTTGTCGACAACTTCGGAGACAAGTGGTCGACTGAGACGGAACAAAGCCGCCATCTGAGGTAATGTGAGGTTCCAGGCCTTATAGCTGGGTCCATTGACGTGTGGCGTGTCCAAGAGAGGTCTGTGGTCGTAGAACCATTCGTAAACTGCTTCATCATCATCCTCGTCGAGTTCCATTTGGATCGGCTCCAGGGGCTCAACGTCCTCCAAGTTCTCAGCCCATGACAGGGGAGGCTCTTCGTCGTCGAAAGGCGGGAATCGCATACGCTTGAACAATCTTCTGTCGGCCTTTTCCTTTCGCATGAAAGTCCACATCATTGCCCATTGTGCAAAGAAGACGGGCTCGATGACTCGAGGAATTTCGTTGACTAGAGTCAGGCAACCGTTGACGTGGTAGAGGACCTTGACCTCACGCGCTGACTCCCAGGGCATAGGCATGTTCTCAAGAAGCTTCAGTACCGCATGTGGCATGAATTTCAGAGCTCCTAGGTAGCTTCGCTTGTCATTTGTATATTTCTTCTGCGACACATCGCCAATGTCCTTAACGATCTTTCGCAGATGCTCTGGGGGCATATCCGCCTTCTGAGTCTGAACAAATCCACCCTTGCGCTTCTCGCCGAAACGGTTGCGCTGGCTCTTGATCCATTCCTTTTTCTTCTGCGCAAACTTTGCGACTTGAGGATCGGTCGGGGGACGATAACCTGGCGGGGGAGGCGCTGGTGTCGAA
>JABEXW010001152.1:0-18338 GCA_013266185.1 Fusarium sarcochroum | reverse complement strand
GTATCATCGTCATCGTCATCGTCAACAGCAGCAAGTACAACACCGCCATGACGACGGTAACAGCGGCCCATGACCCCAACAAATAACAAAAAAAAAAGTAGTGAGAAATGGCAAGCGCCAATCCTCAAACACAAAATCGGTGTTCCTTGGAGAAGACCTCTTCTCCTATCTAACCAGTGCTGAACCTCTTTCCACCATGCAAGCTTATGCTCCGTCGAAAAATAAGGAAAAAGGCGCCCCCGGATTACAAGACCCTGGTTGTTGACAAAAAGATGACGGCGAAGAAGTCTTCGCAACGATTGTTAACAACCGCCCATGGGCTGACAGATATCTGGAAAAGTCATGAGCTCGTGAGAGAGGAAGTTTATATATGTTTACCCTCGGCCTTTTCACTCGCCTCGCCGCCGAGACGGCCTTTTGCTCTCTCCTCGATCTTAAGACCCCAGACGCAGGCAGACATGGGCTCCTGCCTGGTAGTTATTGGAACAAATAGCCCTTTCAAACAAGAGGGCCTGGGTGTGCATCCTCAGACAGTCATGTTACGGCCACTATGCCAACGACACTTGCGCTGGTCATGGGCGTGTGGCATACTTCATTAGAAACTCGACTACGGCGTCAAGGTTTGTCTCTTCTTTCGCGCTGATACCATAGCAGCACACCTCACGGCCGCGTATGATCTTCAGGTCCAGTTCGTCAATCAGCTCATCCACCGAAAGCTTATCCGGAAGGTCGGACTTGTTCCCCAGGATGAGAAGTGGGATACCAGCAAGCGACTTGCGGCTCATGAGGTCGTGGAGCTCCTCTTTGGCTTGAGGAATCAATGGAGTGTCGGCAATGTCGACGATAAAGACGATGGCGCTCACACCTCGGCAATACCTCTCCCACATAGTTCGAAACCTGGGCTGGCCACCAATATCCCAGCATTTTAGGGTAACATGGCCACGCTGTACCTTTTTCATGTTGAACCCGACGGTAGGAATCGAGCTAAGCAGCATCTGGAGTTAGCATTTGGGCTCTCATCACGGAGTGAGACCGTCGGAACGATCGCTGCAAACATCGAAAACACATGGCCGAGCCATTCTTGGGGAAGCGCTTACTCGAGAGTGAATTCGCCGCCCTACAATTCCAACAGAGGTCAGCTACAAGCGGTCAAGCAAAGAGGCAGAAAACGAGACGTCAAAACTTACAGCGAGGACCCGTAATAACGAAGTCTTGCCAGCATTTTGCAAGCCAACCATTGTCACCTCCATTTCCATCGCCCTACATGTTATTATCAGTATGTTGGTTCAGAGTCTGCCGCAGCTATGCAACAGAGCGGGTAGCAAAGGAACCAGCAGTTGCCTTGAAAGCAATGCATGATTTCGGCGACTTACCAAAACATGCGCATTAACCAATTGTAGACCCTTTGAAAAAGCCCTGCCATGTTTGCTATCTGGTCACGAAGGACGCTGGTCAGGCTGCGGCAGGTGGTCGGGTGAAGGCGGGGGTGTTGATTGAACAGAGCTATGGCTCAGCCGGTTGTTGCGAAGACAAGCGGGCGAAATACTGTTTTCTTTTGAGGGCTGCTCTTTCTGATCAGAAGGGCGGAAAATATCTCGATTTCGCAGAAAAAGGCGGAAGATGTGGCGGGCGGGGTGCTTTATGGGCAAGGCAAGGCAATTCTGTCGGCGCTCAGATGCAGGGTCGCAGTTGGAGGTGACAGGACGGAGACGAGGAGCGGGATGGCGGTTCAAGATGAAAAACGACTTGTATGACGGTGGCAGGCGACGAGTAACATCTGCACCTAGGAAGTTGTGCGCGCCAGCGTCTGGGCGTTTGGGGTCGGCGACGGCGTCGGAGGCGGGTTCGGGCGGCGATGGAAATAGTGAAGGAGGAGAGGCTCGTGGTGCAACGACGGAGGAGCAGTACCTAGATTGGCACAGGTGACGCCTAGGCGGAGGCACAAAAAAAGGCCCCACCTGGGACGAGATGACGGCCGAGACAGTCGATAGAGACGCCAGAAAGGGCACCCAAAGGACACCAGAGGCCACCAGAGAGACCACCAACGAGCACGAGCCTTTGGGGCCCTTGAGGGGGCAAGGAATGGGGAAGTGGTGGGAACGACCCGTGCCTGGCGGCGCAAGTAGCGTAGCTTTTAGCGCAGATGCAGCGCCAAAGGAGCCCAGAGAGGTTACCGAGATAGATTAGATAAATGGCTGAGTCGAGTTGTGCTGTAGTCGTGGATAAGGCTTCAGCGCAGCTCAAGGTAAGGTACTTGGCACTTGTGAGTGAATATCACACTGCTCACTACCTATCTAGGTACAATATCGATAGCAGCAGTGCAGTGCAGGGAACAGCGTCGACAAGAGCTTCAGGTCGGGGAGCCTAAAGCTGGTGCAGGGATGAGCAGTACGCGGGAGCGCCAAAAGTACTGATTGGGGATTGCAAGTCGTCGCGGGGTGTTGTGACATTCCAATCTTCAATCACCTGGTCCAGCCCAGAGGTGGCAGCAGTGTGGGTTAGGCGCTGCGGCGTTTCATTCGCTTGATCACGGTAGAGCTTGTTAGAGTGGAGCGATGATCGACCAGGGCTCAAGGTCGGCGTCGACGTCAGTGCTCAGAGCAATGCGTTTCTGAGGGCGCCTAACGCTGTTGTGCCTTCAATGTCTAGGTTCCTTGTCTCTGGCAGAGCGGCTAGAGGTGAATCGAACGGCGGGTAGTGGAAATGAACGTTTGAGATTGTCGTTTTGAGTTCCTAAATAAATCTCCTCCACGGTTAGCTGCAGGGTCCTTGCTGAGCGGGAGCCGGCAAACAAACCGAGCCGATGGGAGAGTGTAGAGGTTGACGATCGATACCAGATCTGCCCAAGATACAACCAAGCGGACCTAGTGTCGATTCTCGATTCTGAGACTGCAAGGCGGGTAGCAGATTTTCTCCAGCTGCGCAATTCCCTCGGTACAAGGTAAACCTCGGATCGTATTATCTCAAATACGTGTTTGACCTCAGGTGCTTGGTGAACGTCGTGTTGCAATAACACATGCAATTGTGGGCCTTTGTCGCCAACCACTGGCAGCCACAAGTAAGGCGCTGCTGATAACGAGATGATCAACTGAGTACAGAAACGAATGAAATCGAACCGAATCTCAGTCGTGAAGAGCTGGTGACTTCTATCAGAGTTCTCAGCGGGGGCGGTAGAAGCCCAAAGTCCTTCGATTCCAGTTTCCGGTGACGTAGTATCTGGAGGTAGTAGCAAGGGAAGGTAAGGTGTTGTAGATATGAGGTGAGCCTCAAGTCAAGGTGATATCGATTACCTTGGCGTTACCTTGAGAATCAGGATGGCGTAAGTCGTGTCTAGGTCATGAGAGGAGTGAAAAGGTTGACTGCCTCTCATAATGTGCACAAGAGCGAGAGGGGTCAAATGCAAAGTGTAAGGTTATCGTCGTTCCATTTACTTCAAGTCAAATCAAATAGAAAGAGCAACCGAGGTCAGGAAACAGTCCATCTTGGTACCCATATCCCGGTCTTGGTACCTGTAATGCAGATGCAGGTTGGGCTGCAGTTGTTGCAAGCATCAGCTCACTCATAACATGAGCTTTCATTCGTGCATCGGTTGGGAAGCTATGGCTTTGGGCTTCAATGTGGGTGCGTCTGTCACCCTTATTCCTCGTGGAGGTGGCGGCCGGGTCTTACTTGAACGCCTGGCGTCCTTGCTAATGACCTCCATATCTACCTAAATATGTTGGTCTGGCTCTCTAAGGTTGTCCACCTCCCTGTAAATACCAGACAAGCACGAGTTCTCTACGGAGTTTGGCATCGCATCTTGCACAACACGTCACTTCCTGGAAAATGAGGTGAAGCCCTGACTTCCTTGGGCAAGGTGAATCCTAGATCGGGCTGTCCTTTAGCCTTCTTCCTGCCTTAAAAAGCGGCCCCCATCTCCGACTTACACAGTCAGCGTCGTACCTACAGCATTCCCAGGCACCAGCTTTAGGCCTTCAACGCTCTAGGATACTTGATTGGCAACACAAAGGAGGCAGGTTTTTGCTTAGCAGGCCTTGTGACTTGGGAACGCGGAGATAATTCGTCATCGTTCTCGTGCATTATCGCCTCTAGAAACCCCGAAACGATATGCTCTCTCTAGGACCTTGGTTCCGCGAAGACCGGATCACTGGGTGCTCGACTTTACGTATCGTTCTTGCTACGCTTAACTGGTCTTGAACTTCACGTCTGAAGGTAAGCGGAATGAAATAAATAATTTTCTTCAAGCGCTTTCAACTTGATCCCGATAGTTGAATTTGGCGTTGCCTGGATGGCTGTACTTGAGATGGAATTTTTGTTCCGCTGCGGCAGTTCCGCATTCCATGATGCCTGCTCCTCATTCGTTCAGATGCGACCCCGCTCTATGATAAGATAAGACGTTATCGAACGTGATCCACCTATAATTTTTTTTCTATGCGAGGAACTGTCGGACTTTTTTTTCTGTCGCGCTGTGATAGCCTCAATTCTTCTGTGAGCGGCCCAACTGACGAATGTCTACCGCTTTTCACTCCGCATAGTGATAGGCAAGCTTTCGCAGGCATCTTTTACTCTCTGCGATTGACCCATCTACTATTTCTTTTGGACATATTGCTGTTGCCCAGAAGTGAACCTCTCGAATCTAGTCATTCTAAAAGCTCGAAATCGACTTTCCACCAGTCACCATGGCGCCCTCGGCCACCAACACCGAATGGGATCACGAGTTTCACACTCTGCGCCGAGAAGACCTTTTCCGAAACCCTCCAAAGGATCACAGCGCCTATCCCGCCCTTCAATTAGCCGTCAATCCCCATCTCGAGTCCTTCAATGGCCTCTTTCGCGATGATGGCAAGCCAGGTCTGCTGGCGCACGGTATAGCCGACATTGGCAGCAAAACTTTTCTCGATGGCGACGACCGTTCCGCTTCAGATGGCAAGAACCGTCTGTCAATTCGATATAAGGATGTCTTCCTACAAAAGCCTCAGGTTCCGCCTTCCAATAAGATGGCCCGTAACCGTCAAGTTTTTCCCGCTGAGTGCAGAGAGCGTCATGTTACCTATCGAGGTAGACTCTCGGCTACTCTCGAGTACCGCATCAATGGCGGTGATCCAGTCGAATTCACTCGAGAATTTGGCCAGGTGCCTGTCATGATCAAGGTTTGCGCCCCAGTGTCTGGTGTAGGTGCTCTTTACTTACCATTGTCAGTCAAACCGATGTCATCTCGAGAACAACTCGCCTGCACTTCTTGTTGATCGAAAGGAAGAATCCGAGGAACTTGGAGGATACTTTATCGTGAACGGTATCGAAAAGATTATTCGAATGCTGCAGTTGAACAAGCGAAACTTCCCCATGGCTATCAACCGACCCAGTTTCCAGAACCGTGGCCCTGGTTACACTCCCTACGGTATCATTCTCCGTGCAGTCCGACCCGACGAGACTTCCCAGACCAACGTTCTTCATTACCTCAGCGATGGAAACATGACCTTCCGTTTCTCGTGGCGTAAGAACGAGTACCTCGTTCCCGTTATGATGATTCTCAAGGCACTGGTCGAGACCAACGATCGCGAAATCTTCGAGGGCTTGATTGGCCCCGCTGGCTCCAAGTCAACCAAGAACACCTTCCTTACAGACCGAATCGAGCTACTTCTGCGAACATACAAGTCCTACAATCTCTACAGTAAGTCAGAAACGAGAGCGTACCTAGGCGAGAAGTTCCGAGTCGTTCTCGGAGTGCCAGACACCATGACCAATCTTGAAGTTGGAACCGAGTTTTTGCGAAGGATTGTCCTGGTTCACCTCGGAAACGTTGATGTGACTGAGGAACAGGATAATGAGAAGTTCAAGCTGCTTCTCTTTATGATCCGAAAGCTGTATGCGCTCGTCGCTGGGGATTGCGCTGTCGACAACCCTGATGCTGTTCAGAACCAGGAGATTTTGCTTGGTGGTTTCCTGTACGGACAGATTCTCAAGGAACGACTCGACGAGTTCCTCAGTGTCAACGTTCGTGCTTCTCTGCGAGACCACCTTCGAAGGAACCCCGGTGTTCCATTTACCTCTGATGACTTCCGCAAGGAATTTCCCAACACCATCTTCCGCAAGGCCAACGAGAACCTTGGAAATGCCCTAGAATATTTCCTGTCAACAGGTAACCTGCAGAGTGCCTCGGGTCTCGATTTGCAACAAACTGCTGGTTTCACAGTCGTCGCTGAGAAGCTCAACTTCTTGCGATTCATCAGTCACTTCCGCATGGTCCATAGAGGTGCTTTCTTTGCCCAGCTGAAGACAACAGCTGTACGAAAGCTGCTTCCAGAGTCATGGGGTTTCATGTGCCCTGTCCATACACCCGATGGTGCCCCTTGTGGTCTTCTGAATCATCTTGCGCACAAGTGTAAAATCATGACTGACTATGTCGATGTATCTCATATTGCGACGCTTGCCGCTGAACTTGGAATCGTTGACGTTTCTTCCGCATCGACTGATGAGAACGTGGTGGTCATGCTTGACGGCAAGATTCTTGGTTTCTGTACTCCCAAGGAGTCTGTCAGAATTGCAGACTGCTTCCGATACTGGAAGGTCGAGGGCACTCATGGAGTTCCTCTGCAACTAGAAATTGGCTACGTTCCCCCGTCCAGAGGTGGCTCTTATCCCGGTGTTTACATGACTTCGACGCCTGCGAGAATGGTGCGCCCTGTCAAATACCTCCCTCTTCAGAAAGAGGATTGGGTCGGCCCCTACGAGCAGCCCTACATGTCTATTGCTGTGGTGCCTCAGGAGGTTGAGTCTGGCAAGTCAACACATGTGGAGTTCGATCCTACCAACATTCTCTCGATTCTCGCCAACATGACCCCCTTTTCCGATTTCAACCAGTCACCCCGAAACATGTACCAGTGCCAGATGGGTAAGCAAACCATGGGAACTCCTGGTACTGCTATCCGCTACCGAACCGACAACAAATCGTACCGTCTGCAAACTGGCCAAACACCCGTCGTCCGGGCGCCCCTTCACAACGCTTATGGATTCGACAACTTCCCCAACGGCATGAACGCGGTTGTAGCTGTCATCTCTTACACCGGATACGACATGGACGACGCTATGATTCTCAACAAGAGTGCCCACGAGCGAGGTTTTGGCCATGGTACCATCTACAAAACGAAGAAGATTTCACTTAAGGACGACTCTCGAACGAAGGCTACCAAGAGCGTCACCAAGGCCTTCGGATTCGCGCCGCACAGCTACGTGAGTGCTCAGTACCAGGGAATGCTGGATGACGACGGTCTGCCCCATGTTGGTCGTCTGATTGAAGAAGGAGATGTCATCTGCGCATGGCACACTGTGACTCCCGACTACAATGGCAAGTTGGTGAACCTCGACGGCCTTACTCATTACGAGAAGTACAAGGACTCGGAAACCGGCTTTGTTGAGGAAGTCCGCCTGATCGGAGCCGAGTCTGGTAACGAGCCTCTGCAGACAATCTCAGTCAAGTTCCGTGTCCCCCGATCACCCATTATTGGTGACAAGTTCTCTTCGAGACACGGACAGAAGGGTGTTGCCTCACAAAAGTGGCCAACGATGGATCTGCCTTTCTCCGAGACTGGCATTTCCCCCGATATTATTATTAACCCCCACGCTTTCCCTTCTCGTATGACGATAGGCATGTTTGTGGAATCGCTGGCAGGCAAGGCTGGCGCGCTACATGGCCTTGCGCAAGACTCGACGCCGTTCAAATTCGACGAAGAAAACACGGCAGGAGATTACTTTGGTCATCAGCTGATGAAGGCCGGGTACAACTACCACGGCAATGAGCCCATGTACTCGGGCATCACTGGAGAGGAGCTCGCAGCTGACATCTACATCGGAGTCGTTTACTACCAGCGACTGCGACACATGGTGAACGACAAGTATCAGGTGCGAACCACGGGTCCTGTTGTTCCTACGACCGGCCAGCCTATTAAGGGCCGAAAGAGGGGTGGTGGTATTCGTGTGGGAGAAATGGAGCGTGATGCCCTGCTGGCACACGGAACTGCCTTCTTACTACAAGATCGTTTGCTCAACTGTTCTGATTACTCAAAATCGTGGATCTGCCGCCGATGTGGTTCATTCCTCTCTGTGCAGCCTACGGTGTCACAGTTTGCACAGGGCAAGAAGAAGGCCGCGAGCATTGTGCGATGCCGCGCCTGTGCAGTCAAGTTGGATGATTCGGAGGGCATCGACCTTACCGAGATCCAGGGTGAGATCTGGGAGGACGGTCAGGGTAACTCGTGGGTTGGCGGTGACCACACTACGCAGGTTGTTGTCCCCGGTGCGCTCAAGTATCTCGATGTGGAGCTTGCTGCGATGGGTGTCAAGCTCAAGTACCGTGTAGACCGTGGCGATGAGCCTCGAAAGGGTCCTATGAGACCTATGGCATTGGACGGCGTTAAGGTTGGAAAATAGACGGATATATTGTGCTGATTTGTTTGTTCTGTTGGAGCTGTTCTATTTTGTGGCGGCTTATGTATATCCATGATGGTATAGCATGTTAATATGACCATGACTTTAAAAGACCATCCGAGGATCAAGGGTTGTTCTGCGGTGTACGCCATGATGTTGACACCACTGACATTGCAACGCCTCGCTCAACAACAAGTTGTGGAGGTGCACGGTGGTTACTCTTGTCCAGTATCTCGAAGTTTTATAGTACTGCGTGGCTGGCTCACCGACTCTGTCCAGTTTTCAAACTTGTACCGAGCTATCAACTCAAAGACACTTGACTCACACATTCCGCTACTGGAGCTTTCTTATTCCGCACCATAACCATGCTTGATAAGCAAACAACACCGATGACGGCGGGAACACACATATCTACGGCACCTCGGCATCGGACAGCTCCGAGCAAACGGGGCATGGAAACGTGGACAGTCGAGGGCAAGGGGAGACAAGAGAGCTGCGTGTCTCTTGGCAGGGAAACCAAGTGATACAAAGTGTAGGGCGGATGCGAGTAGCCGAGAGGATGAACAAATAGCAGCTGAGGATTGAGCTGTCGTTGGTTTTCGATCCAAGACGAGGGAGTGTTTGTGATTCAAGATGATTCAGAGGGGAAATGTAACAAGCCGTTTTGTGGTTCCGTCCATGGATATTATGCTACTATTTCTTTAGTTGAGGGTGTACACAACAACGTGGATAGGTAGGGTATCAAATGGCGGAGTGTTGCTTTTATATCGCCGTGTCTGGACTTGGTCTTGTTTGTTCTTTCTCTCGAGGGTTATCACAGATCGCATTGCGTGTTTATCTTACGTTGTACTCAGAAGTTTACTAAATCATCCTATAAGTTTATCGAAATATTCTCTTCTCGAGCCCTGTCGAGGTACCTACCGTCTGCCGAGTTGCGCCTGCCTAAGGATAAGGCAAGAACGAAGTTGGCACTGCACCTTCTCTCCCAACCTGCGACTTCCTCTTTCTATTACTGTAGACTTGGCTTGACTCAGCAGCCAAAACTACTGCTTGTTCTCCCTCATCACACAACTTCACCAACCATGCATCTTCTCATCGCTTGGTTGCTTCTTGTCGTTCTCGCGGCGGCGCAGAGCTATAATTACGACGTCGACATCGACTCGCTTACACGCAGACAAGACAGCAACTCCCGAATCGTTGTGAAGCCGCTACCACGGACTCGTAATGGCACCATTCCCCTGAGACCCGAGATCCGAGAGATGAAAGCCGACAGATACAAATGGGACTTGTTCATTCTCTCCATGAGTATGTTCCAGGATGTCAGTCAGGATGACCCTGCTTCATGGTACCAGGTTGCCGGTACGTTGCACTGTCTTGAATATAATGTTGCGGATTGAAGCCATGCTGATGTTTTGGTCTTTTCAGGAATACACGGGGTTCCCTTCGAGCCATGGAATGGTGTTGAACCTGCTCCAGGAGCAAGTCAATCTGGGTACTGCACTCATAACTCTGTCCTGTTTCCTCTCTGGCATCGACCATATCTCACCCTTTTCGAGGTAAGCCCGGCTCTTGGGGAGATTCCATTCTCATGCTGACCCAACTTGAATAGCAAGAATTATATCGCATGGCCAACGTCATTGCCAGCATGTTTCCTAATGGGACCCAGCGGCAGGCATACCAAGACGCTGCCCGTGACTTTCGGATGCCGTATTGGGATTGGGCAATGGCTGCCCCAGAAGGAGAGACGCACTTCCCGGACGTCTTTTGGAACGCGACCATCTCTCAGAATGGTCCCCGAGGGGTTCAAGATATAAGAAATCCTCTTTACTCTTACAAGTTCCACCCCAGAAACGAAACGGCCCTTATCTGGAGCCCAGTAAGTACTTATGAGTTGCGACTAAACATTATCACTAATAATCACCTAGTTGAAGGACTGGGATGAGACAAAACGAGCCCCTAACTCATCCGAAAGTAACCCGAATCCTACATCCGACAATGAAGAGGTCAACACAGTGCTTCTCTCCAAGTTACCTCAGATTCAACAGCGTCTTTTTATACTTTTTTCCAGCTACAAAGATTTTAACAACTTCGGAAACAAGGCATGGGCTGTCAGTCAGAATCTCTCAACGCTGGACTCTATCGAATCTGTTCACGATATCGTTCACATCTACGGCGGACTCCAAGGCCATATGACCTATGTTCCATTGTCTTCATTCGACCCGCTATTTCTACTTCATCATTGCATGACGGATCGACTGGTTGCCATATGGCAGGCCCTCAACCCAGACTCATGGTTGACCCCGATGCCAGCGGGCGAGAACAGCTTCACCACTCTCAAGGGCGAGATGCAAGATTCCAAAACACCTTTGGCTCCATTCTTCGCGTCTGATGATGGCACTTTCTGGGACTCAGACATGTCCAGAACTACGGAGGCATTTGGCTACTCGTACGCCGATACAGACTCAACGGGGAAACAGAAGGAAGACGTTCGAGAAGAGCTAGTCAAGAAGATAACGAAATGGTACGGAGCCACAAGTGTCGTCGGTCTACGGGCCAGCTCCGGTGCCATTATGAGTACTCAGGGCCAGTCTGCATCATCTATAATTCACAATGGACACTACACCGAATGGGTCGCTAATGTACGTGTTAACGTGGAAGCTTTGGGTGGCAACTTTAAGGTACACTTCTTCCTGGGTGAGGCCTCAAACGATAGCAACTATGCGGGTACTGTCGCGATTTTTGCTATGAACAGGAGAACTGGCTCTGAGACGATGATTTCAGGAACGACACCTTTGACGGCTGCCCTGATGAAGAGGGTCGTGGCTGGGGAAATTCCGCACCTGGAGCCTGACGTTGTTGTACCCTTTCTTCGTGAGAAGCTACAGTTCCGCGTATTTGGGGGCGACGGCCAAGAAGTTGATCCAAGGGACGTGGTCGGGTTGTACGTAGATATCAGCACTGCAGAAGTGAAGCCACCAGAGAAAGAGACGGAGCTACCGGAATGGGGAGCAGTATCGAGGATTAATTTATGGTCTTAGATGAGATACTTTTTAAATTAGTTAAAGTAGAGGAGATAATGAGATAAATCTGGTATTCTAGTCCCAAGTATACCTAAAGTACAGCGACCTATCCTGAAGTTTAGTAGATATCTCGATTATATAGGTCATTGAAGTTATACAACTTTCTAGAATCATTCTAAAACTTAGTAAAAGTTGTTATGCCCCTACCCTGGATTTTTCTTGTATCCCGAAGGGAGGTTCTCGGGGCAATGATCGCCCTAGCCAATCCTGTCAATGGCTCGCAAAGACGTTGGTGTTACTATTATTGAAGCCAAAACTTGATCGATCGATGCCTCAAGTTGGAGCCTTTCTTATACTAATGCTGATCATCCATCTTGACCTTCTTGGTCCACGGAACGTAATCCCCATTGGTTTAATATGTACTAGAGTAGTGTAGCCTTCGCCATGCTGATCCTTCCGAACGTGCCGTGTGTGGAATGTCTTGGATTTGAAATGCCTTGGCACCTTTGCAACCCAAAGCTTACGGAGGATTCAACCGTTGCGTTGGTGGCTTGTGACACATGGTGTAAAGGCTAATAAGGTACAGCAGTGCAACCCCAATTCGGGTGATGTCCCCAACAAGGAACGGTGATAGGCCTTCTTCTTTCGACCACGGATATATAATGCCTGTGTGGCCCTTGTGATATGCGTCTATGATACATATAACGGAATAGTTCCCCTCATTCCCATACTATCACCCCCGACGCAACAATGGCAGACTCCAAGATCCCCTCGGTTCCTCCACCCTGGACTCTCAAGGGCGACGTCTACGCCTTCATCTTCTGGACCCCGCGCTCACAGGCCCGCGATGGCTTCCCCAGCTTAGCATACTCGCCCCTCGAGGCTCAATCAAGCTTTGCCTCGAGCCAAAAAGCCCTCGGGGGTCTGAGCATGTTCCAGATCATCCGCTACACAGACTCTCCCGTGGGACCCTATGATGAACTCATTCTCGCACCAGGAAGCTTTGAATATGAGAAGGAGGATGAGAGTGGGAGAAGGGTGAAGGGGACGGGGGTGAAGATTACAAGGATCTATGTCTCGCATAAACATACGTGCTATAATGGGAGAAAGAGTAATATTATGTCCTCCATCTGAATGTTTTGTCTGCTAATTGTTGTGTTTGGACTGGAACGTTCCCAAGCATCTCGCTCAGTTTACTTGGACCGACAACTCGAACGGTTCGACAACCGTAAAGGTGTATCCTCACGACACAGTAGCCACAGACTCTGTTGGCCCTGAATCAGCTTTTCCAGATCCTATTCCTTTCTTTCAGGCAACCTTCAAGCCTGTTCCTTACACGCCCTCATTCCCCTTTCGAACCTCGTGGATCAACCATTTCGGCTTCAACACCACTCTTATCCTCCCTCCACTACCAGAGGGGTCTGGAAGCCAGGGAGAGCTACCCGGTACTGATCGATGGTGCTCGTTGATCCCTCAGCAGTCTACCTCGAAATGTAAAGTGGGTTGGTTTGATGTTGCGCAGCACCGGGATGACGAGGGTAGGTTGACGGGTGCGTTCGAGAATTTCTGGCCTGGCTGGTCAAGATGGCAGATTGGGATTAAGATGGAGGATGCTATCTCCGAGTTTGATCACCCAGAGACTTGGGAGCCGTCTAGAACGAGCCAATAAGGCCATGAAGCTATCACTTCTTGACTAAAGTATGGATATCGTCAAGTAATGTGATCACCGTTGAGACGGATGGATAGCAACCAAAATGCTGATGATCAAACGTATCTCTTTTCGAGACCTATGAGGAATCTGGACTAGTAGAGAGTTATACGGGTACTATGTAAGTAAGCAGATGCCTCTTTAACAAAACACCTTCAACTCCTATGCGCGCCATCAAAAGATAAAGAACCTCAACCCCGGTCTCCCAACCAACAGGTTGCCTCTGTTGGCTCTCCAAAGCCGTATAACAAGAACCCCAGTCTACGCAAGAAACACAGGTTCGTTGAGCAGCCCACTGCTCGCTCTTTCAATCCGTCCATCAAGTCGTTAAGTTAAATATGTCCAAAGCAGTCGTACACTAAGTTTTCTCATTGAATCAAGCATAGGCAAGAATCATGAGCTCCTCACCACCCTCCCAAGCTCATATGCATTGACGAGCATACCATTCCACAGTTGTCATAAGTCCAAGATAGATGGACGGACCAACCAAAGGCTGCATCGAGCAGTCAGGTCATGGCTTTACAATTGTGGCATCTAGCAGGGGCCAGTTGTCTCTCGGCAGATCGATTTAGAGATGTTTCAAATTGGTCGGGCGTGCTCTTAGTTGCGGTATCGGCTAGAACCAGCTCGGGAAACATCCAGTGGCGCAGGCGATTGACATCCATCAATCATGAATATGGGCGACTCTGCAAGAGCAACATCTTGCCTGGCGTACACTTCGCGAGTCTATTCACTCAGTGGTTCCAGTTCCCGCCTGTTTAGCCACAACCTCTCGAGCATAAAATTCAACCAGCATAGTTGCATATGCTTCCAGATCTTCCACTGGAACGGCGAGTCGGAAATCGTTAAGGAGAAGAAATTGAAGCTCAAGGTGGTTTAGTTCAACCAGCGGCAGCCCACCAACCTGTCGAAACGTCAGTCTTCGGCTACTCAGTCCTGCAAAGCGTGAATACATACCTTGGCATATCTCGAATTTGTATAGAAAACGTCTGAAAAGAACTTGCTTGCACACGTCACCCCGGAGATGATAAGACGGTGAATGTTGAAGCTGTCGACAACGAAGTATGTTGCAGCTGCAATGGCAGCATGTTCAGTCGGAGTAGTGGGCCCCTTATTGCTGCTTGGGTGGCTTGGTCGAGTTGAATCCGCCATTTCCTCATCATCATCGTCTGCAAGGTCCGAGTCGCTCTCATCTGATTCATCCATACCCTCACCGCGCATGGGGGTGTCTTGAGAAGCGGCTGCGTTCGGTTGCTGTGGCTGCGTTTGCCTTCGAGTCTCTTCGCTCTTCGTCACCATATCGTTGACACGTTCTGTCATGCGGTCAAAGTAAACCAGCAGACTAAGGAATACCTCATAAGTAGTGGGACAGTATTTGTGTATCCGTGAAAGGTAGCTGAGAATAGTAATTGCTGGGACATTTTTGCCATGGAAGGCAAGAACAGAGTGGTTCAAGGACGAGATTGAGCTGCCACTCGTATCGCCGGATTGGTTGGCTTGTTGTTGATGAGCGACATTGCGCTGCATCGCATCGTGTTGTAAATCGTTGGTGGTGGTGATCTTGGTTAACAGGGCAGCAACCATTTCAATAATATCCCCAATAGGCATGCCACTGATCTCATACTTCATCTGCTGGAGCGGTGGATCGTTGAGGATGCCAGATCCGCCATTGCCAGAGAGTAAGTCGGCGCTAGCCAGGCTCTGAATATGTGCCAGATCACGAATATGTATGACAGTCTGCTCTTGTGGTTGCGATGATGCGCTGGAGAGAGGGTAGGAGGGGTTGGGTATTTGAAAGTCGTCGGATGCGGGAGATGGTTGTTGAGCGGCTGAGTTAGTAGAGGTCGGGCCGGACCGCGAAGCGTGACCTATGGGACCAGAGTCCCTCGCGTCAGATGCCATAGACGAGCTCTTTGCATCATCGGCATAAGCAGGGCCGGTGGCAGCAGCGGGCGATGAGGATGGAGGCGGAGAGGGGAAGCGTGAGGCTCCGCCAGTGACCGACACGTGGGCGGCTCCGTGACCCGCAGGCACGGGAGTAGACCCTGAAGCCAACGCGGATGTTGTTGTCGTGGTCGCAGTCGCGGGTGACCACGTCGTAGAGTCGTTGTTGTGGTTGCTGCTGCTGAAATCGGCGAGATCTGTTGTACGTTGGGCTCGCGGAGTGGTGGAGTGTCGTGATCGGCTACCGGATCGATAAGATGACGATGAGTCGTGTGAATGGTGATGTTGAAGGGAGGGGTTGGCAATCATGGTATGAGGATACGAGGAGTCTGAGATGAAGTCGCCGATCACAGCGGCCATAACATCACTATCGTGCGAAGAATCGTAGGTGTATAAAGGCGAGGATGGAAGTATTAAGATAAACGGAAGGGTATCGTGTGTTGTCGCTGGTCTCGCAGAGGGGAAAGGACTATCGTAAACGACGAATAGACTGCGGGGTGCGAGAAAAACAAATTATTAGTTATCGAGATCACAAGAAATAATATTGTGTATAGTTAATATCGCTTGACGTGGGAGGCGAGGCGTGAGCGGTTGAGGCAAGAGAAAATGGAGGCGATGACGATGTCGATAGCCAAGACAAGTTGAGGAAATCGAAAAGAATCAAGCAAATGGAGGGGACAGAGGAGAGGAGGGGAGAGGATCGGGCCGGTGGAGACAGCTAAGAACCAGAACCAGGACAAGCCAGACAGAATGCTGGAGACTTGAAGGCTGAGTGAGCAGTCACTGGAGCCAGATGAGGGGAGGCAAGGTCAGCCTGACTGACTAGCAACTGGCGTCGTCCAGTGGGTGCCCAGGCGTTCAACAGGCTCTTGGTGAGTGGTCCTAATAGCGCAGCAGAGCAGGATACTCGCCCCTCATCCGCCCTCGTGGGCGAGCCAGCGGGTACCGTGTGGTGGCCGAAGCGGCTGGTCGGGCGGATGGTGGGGTGAACCTCGCGGGAGGCTTGGAAACTGGGCTCTGCGCCGATTCAGTCTCCCCGACAAAAACTCGGAACCGACTCGGTGGTGCATGTCTTTTGCCTGATTGGCGCGTCCTTGCGCAACAAGTCAGGGCTCTGAGTCTTTTATTTGCTTGTCGTCTTTTCTTTTTTTGCGATTCTTAAGGGCGTTCTGGAATCCACGAAAAGGAATTCTTGGTGAGTGGGGTGAGGTGTCATTCGTTGTCGATCATCTGGTGTCAAGAAGATGCGGAAAAGAGTTCGATCAATGGCTTTTCGTCATTCGTTTGACATGAAGTATGATTGCGCATGTGCAAGGCAAACAAACTCAAGTCCATCGACAATTGAATGGCCCCAAACGACGAAGACGGATATCGAGTTGCGGCGTGAAGTGTCGTTGAAACTCGCCAAACGAGGCGTTGCACGAGATATCGGCCATTGTAAATGCAGTGGCGTTGTAAATTCGCATCCATTCTGCTCAGAGCACAGGCTGACGACGTCACCACCCTGCCCACATATGTGCAGCCATCCGTACTCGAGGCTGTCTCGGTGGCTGACTGGGTCCCTGAGACTGTCCACCAGCCGCCCGCGTGCTTGCTATGTCTTTCTTCTCTGGTTTCACTCGGGTCTCGCAAACTTGCTCCAATGATCAAGTATTGAATGGGGAAATACGTGCGATGCATACGGGTATGATGGGGATGAACGCAAGTATGGCACCAGGCATATAAAACATGTGTAGAGTGAAGCAAACATATCGCGCACTTACCGAAAGCTGTATATATATATAAGATAGACTCTGTTTAAACTAGGTGAAACGCGGTCGGAAGAGAACAGGAATTGTAGCGATGTAAAAATCTATAACTCGAGTTGGGATAAGATGAATGTCGTTGGATGTAAGGTGCTCCTAAAGAGCCTCCTTAAGATCAGTAGTCGAGGTTAAGTTAAAGGTGACAACTGCCAACGAACAGGAAAGGATTGGTCGCCTTAGGTAATGTTGAAGTGGGATCGCGAAACTAGGGATTAACTAGCAGGCTGCGTATGTTCGGCGAAGGCGACGGATACGGAGACGGCGAGGAGCGGCCAACTGAGCGGAGCGCAGTGGCTAAGGATAAGTCCAGAGCTCCCTCCGATCAGCACTTTCCAAGAGAAATGACACGAGATCGGCTGCCGCTTGAAAGAACGTAGAAGCTGAATATGCTGGTGTGTCTGCGCTCTTCCAATGCAGGATGCTAGAAATGGTTCGAAGTTGAAGAAGTCAACCAGTCGGAGAGTAGTCGGCAACAACGTTGGGCTCTGCTGTGACAGGCCGGTAGTCCAATGTCACTAGGAAATAGCGGGCAATAGTAGTCGACCTAGAGGTCGTAAGCTCCGAGCCGAATCCACGGAGAGACGCGCAAGCGAGCTCCTGGAGTTTCGACGAACGCCAACTACAAAATATTGGTTCAAACTCAGAGTACGAGGGAAGACGGGGCAGCGAATCGAATGACACGGCTTTGGGTGACGAGATGGCTCGGTCGACCAAAATAGTTTGGCCCGGGTAGCTTTGATACTCGTGTGGCCCGTCCGCTGGGGCTGGTCTGGATCTGAATCTAGTGTAGGGGTCTGGTCCTCTCTCCAGATCAGACGAGTGGCCTGTCGATAGTGGCTCGAGCTTTCCGTGGTGGAGTTGAAGATGGAGACAAGTTGATCAACAACTCGATAGTGGGTAGTATTCACGTCTCAGGGTACGCAAGGCAAGGCAAGGCTTAGTGAACTGCTGTATGTAAGGAAAGAAATTCGACAACAACCTGGGGATTGCGATATGCGTAGTTGGTGGAGAAGAAAAAGGAGGGATGTTATTTTGAGATTTCCCGGCATGGAAGGAGTACTCTTTGTAGGAGAGTTGTTGAGTCATTTCCTGATTTTAGTAGTATTAGGGAAAGATCTCATCAACTATTTCCTTCCGTCTTGATTGCTTCGCTTGTTGTCTGCACTGCCCTACCAATCTCATCCTCCTAGTTGGGACTGGCATGCTTACTTGTTCAGGATGCACCTTCCAAAATAGAAGCAATGTGTAGATCAGGGGTTTCAGAAAGCGGCCTAAATACACCAAAACCATGAAGTGTCTGACAAAAAGGATAAATACAACAGAATAGTACTGTCCTGTGTTTCAATTCTGTTCCCTATGTTAGTGCTACAATAAACGTTACAAACTGTCAGTTGGGGACCGGTAAAGTCCCGTCACTTTGCTGGCCCCTCCCCATTC
>JABEXW010001151.1:0-14365 GCA_013266185.1 Fusarium sarcochroum | reverse complement strand
CCCCCTCAACCCAGTCCAGTGTTCCTCCTCCCACGAGCCGGCAGCCATCGGCAGTGCAGCCTGCTAAGCCTGCTGTTGCTACTCCTCTACCTGGTCCTAACAAGCCGGCTACGCCTCAGCCTGCCCAAACCTCGAGTAGCCCTGCCCCTCCTCCTCCCAGCAAGGAGCCTGAGAAGACCCCAGCTCCCGCTGGAGCTAATGGCTCAGCCCATATTCCCGAGCGTGTCTCTTCTCCTGCCCCCAAGACTCCTGCCTCTGATATCATTGGCCTCTTCATTATGAATGTTAGCACCGAGGAACAGTGCCGAGACCTATTCAACGAAGAGGACAAGAACAAGATTCAAAAGGTCGAAAAGTGGGGTAACTCGAACAAGGTTGTTCAGTTCAAGACACTTGAGGACCGTGACGCCGCCCTGGCCCGACTGCCCGAAGAAGTGAAGACTCGAACCCAGGAGGATCGATCTAAGCCTCTGGTCAAGATCTTCCAACATCGCGAGGGCAAGACTTATGCTACCCGTGGCGGTGCCGGCAACTGGGGTGCCAGTGGACGTGGTGGAGCCACAAACACCAGCGGATACCGCAGTGCTGGAGGCGCCAGTGATTCTGAATCCAACCGACGCGGTGGCCGAGGCGGTCGCGGTCGTGGTGGAGACCGTGGTGGACGTGGTGGACGCGGTCGCGGAGGTCTCAAGGGCGAGACTGGCACTTCATCGCCCGCGGCGGCCCCTTCTACACCCGCCGCCGATTAAACATGATGCTCAACGTTCGAGTGTTATTACACAGCCGATATGAGACCATGGTCTATTCCATGTTCTTGCTACCTAACTTTGCCTCTTTTGGCACCTCCTGTTTGTCTCGCCTTTACCTGAATTGGTGAAAGCTTAAGGGACAGGAAAACCGAGGGATATTCCACAAACCTCGTTTTCATGTATCGTGTACCTAATGAGATTTCAGAGTCGCCAGCCTTTGACATCAAGGGTGTGGCTTCTTTAGTTTTGACCTGTATGGAGTTCAGTTACGAAGAGAATTTAAAAACATCATTCTAGGCCCTGATTGCATTTTGGGGACGTGGATGTGCTGATGACGTTTATGGGCGCCGGATTTGGGGACAGGGTCGAGGGCGATTTGGAATGAATCAACTTCCTATTTGTACACTGCCAGACTGACCGACTGACTACTTGTGAGGTCCATCGTAATCTTGGCGAACCATTCTACAGACTAAATTACAAGTGTATATACATGAGGCACCTCACAATGGCTTCATACCCTTGTGGATAGCGGCAATACCGCCAGTGAGATCTTCATAACCCTCACCAGCAACAACAAAACCAGCATCCTTGATCATATTTCTGAACTCGGTCTGGCTGGGGAATCTCTCGATACTCTCAACAAGATATTGATAGCTATCCCGGTCTCCTGCAACAAGCTGGCCGATCAGGGGAATTCCCTTGAAAGACCATTGTTTGTAGATGGTGTTAAAAATCGGGTGCTTGTCGACCTTTGAGAATTCAAGGCAGGCGAAAACACCACCGGGCTTCAGGACTCGATTGGCCTCCTTCAAAGCAGCAGGAATATTGGAGAAGTTGCGGATACCGAAGGCCACAGTGTAGAGATCAAGTGAATTGTCCTCGATCTGAGAGGGAAGGACTTCGGCGTTTGCCTCAAGAAAAGAAAGAGCGGACTGGTGGGATGCGGGGAGGGCGAGAGAGCGCTGGCGACCGACTGCTAGCATATCAGGGTTGATGTCGGAGATCATGACGGAGACGTTGGGGTTTCGATTGAACTCGTGAGCGTGTTGAAGATGACGGAAAGCAATGTCACCAGTTCCGCCGGCGACATCAAGAATACGCTGTGACTGTCCAGGGGGGTTCGTAGCACCAGGGTTGAGCGAGGATATAAAGTAGTCCCTGAAGAATGGAGTATTAGTCCTGCAGCCAGAAAGCAGTTGAATAGGAGGCTAAACGTACTTCCATAGACGGTGAATTCCCAAAGACATGAAATCGTTCATCTTATCATAAGACTCGGCGACACTGGTAAACACACCAGCAACACGCTGCTGCTTCTCGGATTCGGTGACAGTCTCATAACCAAAGTGGGTAGGGCGATCGCCGGTAGGGGTGTTGTTGTTGCGGAGGACATTGGATGAGCAAAAGGGGCGGACGAAGGCAGAAGAAGGTCTTGAGGGGTTTATTGAGCGGGAGAAGCCCCGAAGAGCTGTGCGTGAGGCCATTGTGGTGTGGTTGGGCCTCGGAGGTGCTGGGAAGCTCTGTGGTTGAGGTCAGTTTGAAAATCATACGAGGCAAGGCTGAGAGATGGAAATTTGCTGGTGTGGGTCGAAAGATGCGGTGGGCTTTCAGCCTTGCGCCAAAAGCCATCGTGATTGGACATCACTATTGTTTTGACGATGGGTTGATGGAGAGTAGTGGATAGGAAGTAGAGAATGTGGGAAGTGTTGTTAGAAGACATGATCTCACCCTCAAACGTTTTCTCCAGTTGTTGCAACAGTTGAAGTGGTGTCCTTGCGTTTTGCCTGGTAATGGTTGAAAAGAGCGCGAACGAAGACGTGGACCCTGCTCTTCATCCACCATGCAAAGATCGCGAAGATTGAGAATAGGGTGAGAACGAGAAGAGCAATCGCAACTGCAGGGTTGGCCATGTCGATGAGACGTGCGAGAGAGAAATGAGGATATGACTGCGATGGTTTGGTTATCTTGAGCGGAAGCACTGCACTTGGTGATGGAGGAATTGTAAGAAGTGAAGTTCTTGAATTGTTGTTCTACGTAGATAATTTATCCAAGCAAAATAACAAACCGGACTCTCTAGTTGCTACGGCGTGCATGTGCATCATTCGATGCTGTTTGACAGTGGCAGACAGCCGTTGACAGCTGCATCAAAAAGTGTCAGAGGGTCTAAGTCAGGATCCACGGCGATCTGGAGTTTATCATGAGTGTGGGGTAAAGCGATAAGAAACGTGTGGGGACATTGAATTCTGGAGAGTACTCCTTCTATCTTTATGCCAAGTCCTGGAATCAAGTCAATTTGAAGGCAGTCTTTTTTCACACAACCTCTTTCTTTTAGGAAAGAGGAAACTACAAGGGAGCTTAAACTTTGCGGTAAGGTCGATGATTTGGTTGAGAAACTACAGTCACTCTTCCATCTCGACACCGATCAGATACTCAATTATTGGACGGAGCACAGAAGGACCAGGCCAGCCAGATATACAAGGAAATAATTAGAGTTAGGCCAATGCTGGTTCTAGACTAACAGGAGATTTTCCTCATAGCGGACGAGGAGTCTCTGTTGATGTTGAACGGGACATATTCCGAGTCAAGTGCATCGACGCCAATTACCAACCTACATCGCCATCGCCGAGAAATATGTGCCGGTTAAATGGCCAACCACTTTATTGGGGATGGACGAAAACGGAGGCGAGGCAATTGATAGAGCGCCGGTGGTTGTTCTTTTGGGGGCCAGAGGACTTTATGATGTGTGCAGAACAGGAGGAAATATTGGTGAAAGGATCGGAGAACCATCGCGAACCTAGTTAGGAGCACGAATATAACATAACCTTCGTGTGGCCATGTCCTAGTTATACTAATCAAATCCTGAAATATATCAAAAAGTGTCAAAAAGTCTAAGTTGAGAATGGATCCATGGCGATCTGGAGTTTATTGAGTGTGGGGTAAGATAGTGTGGGGAACAAAAAGTACGGGCTCTCGGGCATGGATTTTATGAGCTTCATTGCCGACCTCTAATCGTCAAGATCAGCTGGTGTGGCATCGCGCAGGGCCTCAGAAAGGAATCAATGCTATTGCCGAATAAGTAGCATGGCGATTGCTGGCTAAGTATGCCGAACATCGTCAAGTAACGGCTTATCACTGTCTCGGCTCTCACGGTTGGAGTCGGCTCAGGATGACGTCGCTTCCTTGCGGTATCAGACATAGCAACCCCTCGGTAATACTCAATCTTGTCTGTCATGTTATTGAGTTCTAGCAATTTGAATAAAAGAATACCCATCCCTGATCTGAATTGACCTTACAACACGCAACCATAGTC
The DNA here is from genome assembly GCA_013266185.1 of Fusarium sarcochroum. NCBI lineage: Eukaryota > Fungi > Ascomycota > Sordariomycetes > Hypocreales > Nectriaceae > Fusarium > Fusarium sarcochroum. The sequence continues at coordinate 10,309 of JABEXW010001151.1, read as the reverse complement.
ATCATGAAATCTCGAGCTCTGCGACAAGGCGCCTTACGGAGGGCCACCCTCTCCAGGCCACATGTAACACCTCTTGCTATCCGATCTGCCAGCAGTGTCTCACAGCGACCCAATTCGAACTTTGTCTCCTTTCCCGGCGCATTGAAGAGTGCATTCACAAGCACCCTCAAATACGAAGCCCCCGAGTCATACCCTGCATTACCGACGTACCGCGTCGTAGACCAACATGGAGAGGTGGTGGACGAGTCATTCAAGCCTGACATCTCCGACGAGGAGGTGATTCGCCTATACAGAGATATGGTGTTTATTTCAATTATGGACCTTATAATGTTTGACGCTCAAAGACAAGGTCGGCTGAGCTTCTATATGGTGAGCGCAGGCGAGGAGGCAGTTAGTATTGGCAGCTCTAGCGTGCTGGATCGAGAAGATGTCATGTTCTGCCAATATCGAGAGCAAGGTGTGTTCAAGGAGCGAGGATTTACAGCAAAGGACTTTATGAGCCAGTTGTTTGGCAACGTACGGGATCCAAGCCGAGGACGAAGTATGCCAGTACACTACGGAAGCAAAGAGCTGCACATTGTAAGTACGCTGCAAAGCAATAATATGAGCTGGGACTAACTCAACGACCCAAGCACTCAATCTCATCGCCATTAGCAACACAGCTTCCCCAAGCTTCCGGAGCTGCCTACGCCCTGAAGATGCAAAGGCTCCAGGATCCTAATGCTAAGGCTCGTGTGGTAGCAGCCTACTTTGGCGAGGGCGCGGCATCTGAGGGAGACTTTCATGCTGCGCTCAACATTGCAGCTACCCGAGCTTGCCCTGTAATCTTCATCTGCCGAAACAACGGTTACGCCATCTCAACACCTACACTGGATCAATACCGTGGTGACGGCATTGCTAGCCGTGGTATTGGTTACGGTATTGATACCATTCGTGTTGACGGCAATGATATCTGGGCAGTCCGAGAAGCCACCAAGAAGGCCCGCGAGATGGCCCTTGAGGATGGAGGCAAGCCAGTCCTTATCGAAGCCATGACCTACCGTGTCTCGCATCACAGTACATCTGACGACTCGTTCGCTTATCGTGCGCGGGTAGAGGTGGAAGATTGGAAGCGCCGTGACAACCCCATCACACGACTGCGCAAGTGGATGGAAGTCAAGGGTATCTGGGATGAGGCCAAAGAAAAGGAGGCCCGAAGTGATCTGCGCAAGGAGATCCTCAAAGCCTTCAGCGAAGCGGAGCGGGAGAAGAAGCCGCCGATTCGGGGCATGTTTGAGGATATTTACGAGGAGCTAACGGATGATCTGAAGGCGCAGATGGCAGAGCTAAGCGAGATGCTAGATAAGTATCCTGAGGAGTATGATGTTACCGACTATGAGGGCGGCAAGGAGAGTCTGAAGCAGTAAGAAAAGGGGGTGTATATTTGATGAATAATTAAACAGAAATAAACACATGGACCGGGAATGGCTGTGAAAACTTCAGATGCAGTTTGCCTAAAGGTGATGTCGCTTCCCTTGTGGCTCTTTTGTTTGCATGATGAATCTGGGGTTGCTGACTATGCAGGCATTATCTGGCATTTATATGTAGGTAGTAAAGAAGCTCATTATCCAAGATATTTGATGCAGTGAAACCAGCACTTTCCCTTTTGAATTTGATGTTCCCTTGGCCGCGCAATACCCGATATTGATAGTTGTCGTAGTCTAGCGTGGATTTCGCAGTGGATTCTTGACAGAGCGTGATGGGCGCCACTATGAAGCTAAGCGGGCCGCTCCACATAGCGAGATCTTACAGCCGCACCTTGATAATGCGTTCGTTGTGTTAATGCACGACCTTTGCTGATTTATGTTATGTTTATTATACAGATGTAACTTCAGAGGCATATTTCATGATCAAAATGTCAACTCTAAGTATGACTGACGGCTTTTGTAGACTGTAGTCAGCCCACTGGCAATATCATGCTGTTCCTCTGTTATCCACCTTTGGTAGAAAACGGCAGAAACGGACCAAGACACCTGGCCATGATAGACACAGAACCCCTCTGCCCCTCTCTCCATCGCGGCACAGTGCATGTTTGCAGTCGATAAGGCTGGACCTGATCAGGCTTGGGGGATGTACAGTGCTCCATAAGCGCATCCAACACATGGCCTAAACCCACCAGACCCCCAACTTTGTTGCAAACATAGCACGCAGCACCGCCAGAGCACGTCTTTTCGGCCGCCAGAGCCTCCCATCGGCCGCTGATAGTGGAGTCGACCACCTCACACACGTCAACCGTCAACCACCATTCGGTTCTGTTTTGAGGTGCCATCATCCTCCCTCCCCAGATCTGTAAACCCAAAAAAACACCACCTTCCGCCTCCTTCTACCTTCTTCCTTTTCCTCTCCCCTTCCTGAGTGGCGCTCGTTGACCGAGATTCGACCCTGTATCTTCAATAAGTCCTCTTTCATCTACCGCGAGGAATTACCTTGACTACCTGCCTAAACACATCATCTCTCCCCACACCATAAACGATATCGCTATCGCTCTGCCCACTCCCGTCTCGTCATCCGTCTATTGCCTTCTCGACGTCGGCGAGCAACTACGACCCCGCCGCGCCTGCCCGCTGCCTTCCTGATGGCGTAGGTCGTCTGGGCATGGCAGAACGAACATCGGCAGGTGATAACGAAGTGCGACTTCCTTCTACCTCGACAAACTCAACTGCCAATTTCTCGCCTACCACCGCTTCTCCAGGTCCCCAGAGGTAGGGCCAACCCTTTATCCTTTTCCCGTTATCCATCCTCATCTCAGCCGTCGCTTCACCATTCATTCAATCATTCACTTTCATATCATCCGTCTCTGGCGTCATTCACCCCGTCTCTCTCCGCCTTTTGCGTCGCCCAAACGACAGGCATCCTCGTCATCCCAGCACTGACCGAGTGTGGTGCCGTTGTCGGGCTCGTGGCCGCTCTGTTTTGTTGCTGATTCACGCACATTTACTTCGAGACAACACATTTACTTTGCCCATGCACGCCGCAGACCTGTAGTCAAACGCTGTTTTCGCCTCCCCAAACTGATGGTCACTTCTGCTTCTGCATCACGCCCGTCGGCTTGATCCTTATCCCGCCGCCGTATCTGTTTGCTTGTCTTTCGGATCGACTAGGTTTTTTCATCCTCGGCCAAAGAACCTAGGCAACTGCAAAGCAAACACCATCTTCGAAACGCTTGACTTTCTGGGGCGGCTCGTGCTCGTGCTTGTGCTTCCTCTTCCCTCGTCTCCCTCCACCTTTTCCGTGCCACATCCGTCAACCTTACTTGACACATCCCCCCCAATTCTTTGCTTTTTCTTCCAGATGTATCGTCAGTACAAAGCTCACGACAATCATGTCTTCTAGAATCACCAGATCCTCGGCTCGTCAAGCAGCGAGTCAGGCAGCCCAACCCAACGCTTTTGCTCCTGCCGCTGCTGACGTCCCGACCGCACCCACTACTACCCCATCCTCCCGCAAGCGAAAAGGGCCTGTCGCCGACAAGAGCCCCAATAACGCATTGTCATCCGGGTCTTCAGGTCGAAGGTCCAAGAGACAAAAGATCCCCGAAGCCGTTTCCTCATCCGCCACCAATAACAACCACCAATCCGCTTCTAGATCCCGGAGAAAGGGAAAACCACCCGCAGATATGGACAGCCCAGAGTAAGTTTGGGCGCAATTTGGTCGTTCTTGGCCGCGTGGAAGCATTATATTGACCTTCTCTAGGAATGACCGTTCCGGACCTGCGAATCCTGCTGAGTCCTCCATTCCCTCAGCATCTTCTAGCAGAAAATCCAGTCGGTCCAAGAAGACCACAGGACCACCACAAGGTTCGTTTGATACGCGAAGACACAACCATATCCTTTCATGCCCAAAACTAACCATACCCGTAGAGCCGGCAGCTGGTACGACCCTCACCACCCGAAGGTCGAAACGCAACCTTAACAATGCAGTTGACCAAGATACACCAATGACGGGCACCGACGAAAACAAAGACCCAGGGCCCCCGCCACCACCCCCTCCTCCCATCGATCACAATGACGACGACGATAGTGACGACAATGACGACGATGAAGACGAGGACGGATCACGAAGATACGATGACGATGATGAAGACGATGACCCTTTTGGCGGGTTCGGTGGCCCCCCAGGCAGTCTATCTAGCACACTTCGAGCACTAACGGGGATGATGTCTGGCCTCACATCCAGATTACGGGAACTTCTACACAACTTGCGATCAGATGATCTCTCAGTGCAGCTAATAGCTCTACAGGAGCTGTCAGAGATACTTCTAGTTTCCAACGAAGACAATCTCTCCGGTCACTTCTCGCCCGATGCCTTTGTCAAGGAACTGGTCGTTCTAATGAATAAGGAAGAAAGTCCCGAGATTATGTTGCTAGCGTGTCGCTGTTTGGCAAACTTGATGGAAGCATTGCCTGCTAGCGTCGCCAACGTCGTCTATGGCAGTGCCGTCCCAGTCTTGTGCCAGAAATTGCTCGAAATCTCCTTTATCGATCTGGCGGAGCAAGCCCTCAGTACGCTGGAGAAGATATCTGTCGAGTATCCAACAAGTATTGTTCGTGAGGGCGGCCTTACTGCCTGCCTGTCTTATCTCGACTTCTTTGCCACAGGCACGCAGAGAACTGCTGTTACCACCGCAGCCAACTGTTGCCGCAATATTCCTGAGGACTCTTTCCCGGTAGTACGCGATGTTATGCCAACACTTCTTAACGTCCTCGCAAGCAGTGATCAGCGTGTTGTGGAACAGGCTTCGCTTTGCGTTTCAGGCATTGTGGAGAGCTTCAAGTATCATCCTTCCAAGCTCGAAGAGCTTGTTAGCGTCGATCTCCTTCGAGGCGTGTTGCGTCTTCTTGTTCCCGGTACGACCAACATGATCGGCTCCAGCATCCATACTCAGTTCCTTCGAGTCCTGGCCTTTACCGCACGGGCTAGTCCTCGTCTGTCCGCAGAACTTTTCAAGCTTAACGTTGTCGAGACCTTGTATCAGATCCTTACAGGAGTATCACCGCCAAGCGGTACTGAGGATGTCGCCTCCAAGCTGGACAGTGTTGTGATTATGCAGGCCCTAATCCATCGACCTCGAGAGCAAATCATTGAGACGCTCAATGTCATATGCGAACTCCTCCCAAACCTTCCACGAAACGCCGATCCGTCGTTCGGTGACTTTGTCGAACTCCAAGCTTCTACGGAGCCCGCAAACTCGACATCTGGTGGTGGAAGAAGCCGCAGGACTACTAATGAGAAACGGATCGAACTTTTGGAGGAATGCAAAGATGAAGTCCGCCGTTTCGCTCTCATCATTTTCCCTACTTTGACCGACGCTTTCTCCAGTACTGTCAATCTGAGTGTCCGCCAAAAGGTTCTAACAGCACAGTTAAAGATGCTCTCTAATCTCGACGAGGATATTCTGGTCGAGGCGTTGACTCCTGTGCCCTACGCATCTTTCCTGGCATCTATTTTGTCGCAACAAGATCACGCATCTCTAGTTATGCTTGGCCTTCAAGCAGCCGAGCTCCTACTCAGTCGACTTGACAAGATCTATCGTTACCAGTTCTACCGCGAAGGAGTTTTCTTGGAAATCACCAAGATTGCCGAGGAGGAGGACCCAGTCGAGGAGAAACCTGAGAATGGAGAGAAGAAAGAGGGCGAGGGCGAACAACCAGCGGAACGAGACAACGAACAGTCTTCAGACCAGGACTCTGATCATGATGAAGATGAAGATGATGAGGAACGCGAGTCGTCCGACGACGATGACGATGACGATGACGACGATGAAGAGCATGATAACGAGAACGACGAGGCGCACAACGACGATATGTCCCCTGTCAGCTCCAGAGGATCGACCATGTCACTCGAAGTTCCTCTCCACCGCTTCATTTCTGACGTTAAATCTATGAAGTCTCGAACTCGAGACGTTGCCAAGAAGTTCTTGGAGACTCATGAAACCGAGGGCCACGGCCAAGCTATGAAGACCAAGGCTACACAAATTTTGGAGGCTCTTTCAGAGTTAGCTGGCGAATTGGAAACCTTCTATCTTAAACGATCGACTGGGAACGTTGCGGCCGATAAGGGAAAGGAATTGTTTACCAAGCTTGCATCATACTTTGACACAGATGTCTTGGAGAGTGTTACGAGCGCAGAGCTTCTGGCTTCTGGCCTCGTCCGCGTTCTTCTGGAGATCTTTAGCAACCCGGATGAAGAGCTGGCCCGCGCCGCCCAATCGACGTTCTTGCAAGTCTTCATGGCATACGCCGTCAAATCGAAGCCAAAGACTGCGACCGCGGAATCCCCAGCGACGCCTTTCAGTGTCATGATCCATAAGCTTCAGGACTTGCTCAGTAGGTCAGAGCATTTTGAGGTCATAACGGTGCATCATAATACATTTGATGGCAACCACAGCAGTCCTGCCTCCATGCTTGGAAAGCAGATCCGACTCCGACTTGTTGCTGACGAAGAATCCGATATCCCTCGACCATACCGTAATATCATGGTATCGATTCATGCAATTGCGACCTTCAAGTCCCTCGATGATTATCTACGGCCCCGAATTAGTATTACGGAGCGTCCTCGTGGTTCTGCCCGTCGCGATGGAGTTGCTCGAGCTCTTGCTGCCATGGCCAGTAGTGCAGGCCTTCCCCTTAGCAGTGCAGCTGCAGCCCGTCTTGCCGCAGCCGAGCGGACAAGCCCATTTTCAGGTGGACCCCCAGTACCTCCACCACCCGCCGCTCCAACGCCGTCTGGCTCCCGGACTCTACGTAAATCGAAGTCGCAGGCCACTCCTGCTACACCGGACCAATCTGCTGGACCTTCACGGGACAAAAGCGCACTCCGGCGTTCTTCACGCCGACATGGAGCCACGAGCACACCCCCGCCTCCTCGACCTCCGCCAGCGGACGACGATGACATGCAGGACACATTAGAATGCGCCGATGAGAAACAACTGACCGACGATGAGGATGTTGGGGAAAGTAGTGCGCTGGATGCTATTGTTGGCGAACTTGATGAAGACATGGAGGAAGAATCGACCCCTGACGATACCTCCGCTGTCAATATGGAGGTTGCTACGGGCGGACATGTGACAGCACGCAAGGAGGATGGTACAAGAATTGCAACCCCTACCGGATCTGGAGCGCCGAGTCGTGCGGGAGGACCTTCTACCGGGGCTCACGGCACTCCCACTCCTTCAGCGTTATCGTCGAGGCCCATGTCTTACGCCTCTGCTCTTCAAGCTGTGCCCCAGGACTGGCACATCGAATTCAATCTTGATAGCAAGTTGATTCCCAACGAAACCACCATCTACCGCGCTGTACATACTTCAGCGTCCAACTCAGATGAGCATCTCAGCCGGAGTATCTGGTCGACCGTGCACCCCATCAAGTTCAAGCGCGTTCCGGGACCACCCCCCGCAGAATCTCTCTCATTCACCTCCAATACAGAGGCTGACAGTGAAGATGAGCATGGTATTCCTGCATCGCTCGCGAAGCACCCAACGACATCATCAATTCTGCGACTGCTGAACATCCTCCATGACCTCAACTCGAACATCGAAGATGTTCTGGTTGAGAACAAGAACAGTATCATTGGTCTCAACGTTGAGCCGCTCTCGCAGTTTGTCAACACGAAGCTCACCGCCAAGTTGAACCGTCAGCTGGAGGAGCCTCTGATTGTTGCTAGCAATTGCTTACCTAGCTGGGCGGAAGATCTTGCTCGTCTTTACCCGTTCCTCTTCCCATTCGAGACTCGACATCTCTTCCTCCAGTCTACATCTTTCGGATATGCCCGATCAATGGCCAGGTGGCAGAACACTCAGTCAGGCGAGGACAACCGAAGAGACAGAAATAACGAACGACCTTTCCTTGGTCGACTTCAGCGACAAAAGGTCAGGATCTCTCGTCAAAAGATCTTGGAATCGGCATTGAAGGTTATGGAACTCTATGGTGCTTCTCAGAGCATTCTTGAGGTCGAATATTTCGAGGAAGTTGGTACTGGTCTTGGTCCTACCCTTGAATTCTACTCGACCGTTTCGAAGGAATTCTCGAAGAGGAAGCTCAAGCTATGGCGCGAGGTTGATTCAAACGGTTCGGATGAGTTCGTTTCTGGTGCCACTGGGCTCTTCCCTCGACCCCAGAGTGATGAGGAGGCTGGAACACCCAACGGAGAGCGTATCTTGCATCTTTTCAAGATGCTTGGAAAATTTGTTGCGCGATCCATGATTGACTCCCGAATCATTGACCTTCACTTCAATCCAATTTTCTTCCGGATTGGAGATGCCACCTCTTCTGGAGTCAAGCCGTCATTGGGAGCTGTCAAAATTGTTGATCCCGGTCTGGCACGCTCGCTGAAGGCTATCAAACAGTTCGCTCTGGCGAAGAAGGAGATTGACGAGGACCCTGCTCGTACCCCGGCGCAAAAGGTGGCCGATACAGAGAACATTGCCATTGACGGCGTCAGAATCGATGATCTTTGCCTCGATTTCACCTTGCCTGGATACCCAAACATTGAATTGGAGGATAATGGTTCACAGAAACGAGTAACCATTGACAACGTAGACACATATCTGGAGAAGGTCATTGATATGACTCTTGGATCTGGTGTTCGTCGCCAAGTCGATGCCTTCCGCGCTGGTTTCTCACAGGTATTCCCCTACTCGGCGCTCAGCGCTTTCACGCCAGATGAGCTTGTCACCCTCTTTGGTCGTGTTGACGAGGACTGGTCTCTTGAGAGTACGTATTCCCTACACTATCACTTTGAGTGCACGCTAACATATTCTTAGCTTTGCTTGATTCGATCAAGGCGGACCATGGCTTCAACATGGACAGCAAGACTGTCAAGAACCTGCTCCACACCATGAGCTCGTTCGATGCTTCGGAACGCCGAGACTTCTTGCAGTTCACGACCGGAAGTCCCAAGCTTCCTATTGGAGGTACGTTATAATTTATCTCGCTTCCACTGATCTATGTCTAACGTTTGTCCTTTCTTCAGGTTTTAAAACTCTAACACCTATGTTCACTGTGGTCTGCAAACCCAGCGAGCACCCATACACGTCCGATGACTATCTTCCCAGTGTCATGACGTGTGTCAACTACTTGAAGCTTCCAGACTACTCTACCATTGAGGTTATGAGGAAGCAGCTTTTCACAGCAGTCAAGGAAGGCCAGGGAGCGTTCCATCTGTCATAGACTGTGCTACCTACTGAAATGCTACACGAGACAATGCCGAGGGTTATTCATGTCACCCTGGAAATAGCAAATGATATCGGTAATTCTTTTCTTGGACGAATTGGCAGGAAAAGTTTTCATATTCGCTTGATGCCCTTGATGAAACAATACCACCCCGCGATGGATTGGGATGAAGGAAATAGATAGGGCGTGTTATCTTGCGCTCAGAAACACAATATTGCATGGCTTAGGTGAGATTCCGGCGCAGGATTTTTTTTATGAGAATTGCAGGAAGGGCATGGCAGATTCGGAGGCTTTCCCCCTTGAAGGACAATGGGAAGCGGGAAAGGGCCATGAATAAGATACCGCCTTTAGGCAAAGTAGTTATAGAGATGAAATTGAGTGTGTTTGGGCCTATTTCTATGATCATGAATAAAGTGATTACGTCTGTGAATCCTCATTTGTATTTATTTATTGACATCGATACTCGATGTTATTTGTCAACTACACGTAGTTGATGTTCCTAACGCCAAAGCTTGCATTCCATACACACACTTCCAGGGGTCAAGGAGGAAACTGTTGTCCTTGTTCACAAGACCCAGCCCGCAAATTGCCCAGGGGGCAAAGACGCATGCAAACAATAAAAGGGGAATCAAAATATCAAATCGAAATTCTACAATCGTTCATCATCATCGTCAGAGTCCCAGATTTCGGGCGGAACCCTCGCATCGTCCTGCACCAGGCTATCCGGCAACATCTGACTCTTTGTCAGTAACTGCGACGAGCCTGGAGCGTAACCCGGCGGCAGACGCAGCGCGTCATCCTCGTCATCTTCATCTAGCAGGCCCTCTGGAAATCCGATGCTGCTTGATGAATGCAGCGTGGGGCGGCGGATCGACGACGAGTACTGCTTCTCAGGGGTAGAGGCTTGGGAAACAGTTGTTGCCTGGGAGGGACGGACGGCAGGCCTTTTGGAGGCGCTGCTTAGGGGATGGCGGGAGGCACGGTAGGAGGATGCTGTGAAAGGGGTGCGGCGGGAGGGAGGTGGCTTGATTGTTGTGGGAGGGGAGGCGACGTGGGTGGTTGGGGGGGTTTTGTGTTGTCTGGTGGTATTGTTGTTGTTG
>JABEXW010001149.1:0-11447 GCA_013266185.1 Fusarium sarcochroum | reverse complement strand
GTTTAAACGTATAGTTATTAGATTTAAATGAATGAATTGTAAGTTCTTATGCTATAGTTAATAACGAAGTCTCCTTCACCTTCAGTCTATATAACTGGGATCTTTTAATCGAGAGTTTTGCTTTTAAGATAGCTCCATGAGGCCAGGTCCACCTAACCACCTGTCAAGCCAGTCCATAAATTCCGTCTCCATCCACGAAGCCAAAGTTCTCAACACGGCGATAATGCGATAGACTTCTTTCAGTTCCCCAGTCGAACCAATGGGGATCTGCTCAACGATATGCTTACGCCAATCCAGGTCAGTACAAATTCAGTCAGAACAAACGGAATAAATACACTCACGATTTCATCTCCTCTGTCGTAAGCAAACAACAATTTCCATTCATTCTCAATAACCAGCATCAACGGCAGCGTGATAATTCGTCCTTTTTGGTTCGGCGCAAGGAGATGCATTCGCTGATGCCAGGCCGCAACCCAGAGTCCAAGTTGGCTCCTCGCCTCGTCCAAAGTGCCCTTTCCAATCTTGGTTTCAATAGAAATAGCAATCGGGTTGTTTCTAACAGGGCCATATGCCGTTTGGTTGATAGTGCGTTCATTAATTGGTCTGCTGAGTATCGCCTTTGCAACTCTCCGGGCAGTCGATGGTGGAGGTTGCACAGTAATAGCCCAGTCTACCATTTTTGAACGAGTTATATCGTAGTACGACTCGGGTTGCATGACGGGGACGAAGGCTTTGCTGATCTTTGCATGTGTGATGATTTGCCGAGATAGTGATGGGAAAGAAGCCAGGGCGAGCTTGAGAAGCGGTGCGTGGATATCAACATTCCATCCGGTCTCATGAGCTTCTGATTCTTGGCAAAATTCTGCTGCGGCAATGATCTCACGAACAGCAGCCAGCTCCCGAATATGAAGCATATCTTCTTCTTCTGGGTGGTCAAAATACCACCAGCTACGACTCGTATCTTCATTCTCGGCCTCAATAACTTCTCTAACGGCTCTCGGTATGAAGTTCTCGGTATTGGAAACTACCAAGATCCTTTGACACGTCGCCAACATGTCATGCGGAATTTGGTCTTTTACTGCTGTGCGCTTAACAAAGCGGACTGGTTTGACAAGGAGTTCGAGCGTTGAACGCTTGACTGGACTTGAGGAACCAGAACGCACTGAAGACGCTGAAGAGAGGCTTGATGTTGTGGGTGGAGGGAAGTGAACAGGTAGGATCACTGGAGGGAGGACTCTGGGCCCTGTGGGGGTTTGGCTGTCATCGAAGGGAGTATACTGCGACTCATCGATGGTGTCATTTTATCGCGGCCTTTTTGGAGAGTGCTGTCTATTCCTGGTTGGCGTTTGATCTGATACTGGTGGCTTAGGCACGTCGTTCCGGCTCACTACTTGTGTGGAGAATGGGTCTAACGGCGTGCACTGGAATTGGTGAGAACCTGTAATGATCGTATCGAGCCAGCCCTCGATAATGTCGGAGAGCTGTGAGTCTGAGCAGTTCATAGGGGCAAGGGAATGGGTGCTGAAGTGGTTGGTGATTTGATGGGGCCTATGGTTTAATTCATGAATGTCTTTTAGGGGTGTTTTAGCTAATCCTGTTTGTTTTGGTTGGGATGTGGATCGCGTGTTTACTAATTGATAAGATAAGGATCTTATCAGAGAGATGCATCGTTGACAGGGCTAACTGTAATTAGTCTGGCTCAGCGCTGATCTTGCCCGCATTGACGCTCTGTGGCTTTGAACGTGGCTAGATACTGGTGCACACTTGTGGCTGCTTGATCACGCGAATACTGACTAAGCAGCTGCCGGGTAGGTTGCAAACGAGCAAAACAATTGCCTGAATTTTCCATATGGGTACGCATTCTTTGAATGAGGGTTCAGAAACATGTCTAATCTGAGATAGATGAGCATATCTTATATTGATGTTTGTGCTTGGCATGTCAGTCTTATTAAGGTCTCCGACGCAAGAATTCATTCCGTTTGGGGCGGATTGAGTGATGATGCACGGAAAACCAAACTCACTACAACGTGTAAGTTCAATAGTCAATTCAGCCTTGTCCCAGCCACGCAAGTTTAGCGGGTGACATGGGCATTGAAAATCTGACTCGACGGGTGCGTTTAATATTGACCTACACTGATGCGTGCCCAAAGATCAAAATGTTGAGTTACGTTGATTGGCTGCTGGAACTGAAGAATATTGTCTATTTTGGGGCTGCTGGCTGCCCGATACAGACTAAAATTGTTTGTATCAGTCCGCACAAGTTCATTGCTGAGGCTGCGACTGAAAAACAAAACACCTACCCTCACCACATTGAGGTCTAGAGAGCGAAATCGTCTATTTTAGATACGCGCAGATAAGATCATGTCTCGTCGCAGTTGTTTGTGGTTGATCGGCTTAATAAACCTTCATATACGGGTATCAGCCGTTTTGTTCCGTGCTGTGAGGGATATCAGGACTATTTAAAGTTACTGTACTATCCCAAAGTTATCTAGCATCAACTGATCCTGATCTCCTTAGAGGTCCTAAGACTCGTGGGGCCTCTATGACATAACATCTACACCAGAACTATCTCTTATAAATGGTTTGTCGTCGAGGGCGTTGACCCCACAAGTCTTAGGACCTCTGAAAAGACAAGCCTGGCCAGGTATTTAGTATCGTGGTGTAGGCGGCAAAGGCGTGCATGATACAAAAAGATACCAGGTAATAACCGAAATATCTAGGGAAGAGTATAGCGAGTAGTTTAAATCGATTAGATGTTCAGTGGTATTTTTACTATGATTGAAAACTTGAAGACTGAGATCTTTTAGTGCACTCGCTTATCATGCATGTTTACTAGATAAAAAATAGGTCGCTGGTCTGCGGGGGTACCTGGTTAGGGGCGGCTGATATTAGTGGATACTTTCAGGCACAGTCCAATAGCCTATCGATTTAGTAGTTAGCCATCCGTAGCATTGGTCCGTGGAGTGGCTAGTGCTAGGGACGAGGGAGCGGTCACGGTAGATGGGCGTCTTTGATTTGGCATTATCTTAGTTTCTCACAGTCTTTTAACAGAACCTTTCCTTAATATTAACTAACACGAGACTTGCTCTCACTCGCCGAGATATTAAGAAAGGCCATAACATTCGTCGTGAAAAGCGCACAGGTCCATCATCTTGGTTTCAGACACGGCCCACCTGAGTACTCATCTAGTAACCCTCTTGATGAATTGAGACAATAGGTCCTGCCCCTCATGGACAATGGTTCTAGGCTGTGCCCTCGGTATGAAAGGCACGCCAGGCTCAGCATCTGACCATTTCCTATAGATTATATAAGGCCTACCAGGCTCACTTTGTTGATCATACCTTGGCCAGCCACGAGGGCGGATAGTAAATCGAGGCTCAACACTCGCCACGACTTCCCACGCCTCAGGCCTATCGGGATTCAAAGGCAGATCGACAGTGAGTCTGCTAGCCAGTGCTTCCCCAAATACATACGGATTCATACCACCCTCTGGCACCGTATACAGCTCACGTCGCGCTGGAGGGTCGACTACATCCAGCCACAGGTACACTGAGGCGAGGTTTTCCGCCTGGTCAAGTGCTTGGCAACACTCGCGATAACGCGCCATGGCTATCTTTTGGCCTTGACTTGGTTTCGGTTCTCGCCAGTTGGGAAGAGGGAGACGGAGAGTGAGCTGAAGATGCTGTATGTTGTTGAGTAAAAGGGAGGGTCTATAGAGCTTAAGAGAGTGCAGAGTGTCGAGGTCGTGAATACAAAAAGTAATATTCTCATAGATGGACGCACGAGCTCCCACGTACCTAGTGCATCATTAGCTGCTGTCTTTCCTGCAGGATGAATTTACTTACAGTTGTCGACAAGATAGCAACAAGGGAAGAAATGGTCTCCGCCCGGTACTCTTGATCGCCAAGTTAGATTCATATAGCTCTTGGCACTTCCAATGAACACCCCAAGTGGATGCAAGACGTTTCCAAAGCACTGGATGGTCGTCGATGGACGACCTAGTAAGTTTTGCACACTCGTCGCGGACTTCATCAGGCCCAGTGACGTCGGTCACACACGCCATACCCACCACACGACCCCATCGCAGTATAAGGTGCTGAAAGGTACCCGCATCTTCCCAGAGCAATTGAAAAATCATATGCTTAATCTCGGAAGGTAGCTGAACGAGACCAGATTCAAGTTGTGGCTGAGCTCGCGAAGCTATAGCCTCTGGCACAGGACATTGTGCATCATTACCTGCCAGTAGAGTATACTTTAGCATGAGGGAAGCAAAATGGAGAAGCCATGTTTACCAGATCTGAGCTGAAGCGCAAGCCTCGAGCCGATGTCGAATATACCCATGACGTAGCGCGCGGTGTGGGCTGGATATGAAGGTCACTGCGATGTATTGATCGAAGATGAAGCAGTGCAGATGGAAAGGTTTTTTATGAGAAACCCGATGAGGGGGCTGCGCCGGCTGGGCAGTGCTCTGCTTAGTTTGTTGGTTGTTGGTTATGCATGTACTGGGTCCTGTTTCAAGTTGAACAGGCAAACAACCAATTAAAATGACTTTTTTCGTCGTAAGAGCTATAAAACCGTGCGAGGTTTGTGGAGTGATACAGTATACATCGTAACGAACCTTGCCTGACTACACTGCACTCGGCGTAGAATCTGATATTTTCACATGAGCCAAGGCCATTCAGATGAATCCATTTCTAGCATATTTCAGAATCTAACTTCTTGCTATACACTACTATAGCTTAGACTATCGTGAAACCAACGTACAAGACTTCAAACTAACTACCCGAGTCTGCCACTCTGAACTCATAAACCAAGCAGCCAGCCATCCAAGAACCACCCACCCCTCCGTTATTACAGTCATCGTAGGTGCTCCGAAGAGTCTCTTCGCACAGTCGTCCCGGAACCTCCTCCTCTGTACCTTCATCTAAGGGATCCAATGCCCACTGCTCTATCTTGCCGTTCTCAAGCTCGCAGCCGTCCTGCCAGTAGATGTTGAATTGGTAAGGAGCACCGCTTTCCCATCTCTGCCAGTGAACGAAAGTGCTTGAGTCATCCTTTTTGATCATCTGTTGATCTTCCGTCTCGAGACAAGCGAAGCCCGCGAAGCTATATACCTTGTCACGAATGATATCCTTGTGATCGCCGAACTCGTCTGATGCGAAGCAGCTCTGATCATGCCACGTTAATGTCTCTTTGCCACCACTATCATCCTCTGTTTTACCGTCGTCGATCTCATAGCTCAGAGTGCCGCAGTCAATGGACAATTTACCCCAATCAAAGGTCTTAGCATCGTCTTCAGTGCCTATCATGGTGTTAGTTCTGGTACATCATGTCAGTTTCGATAGGACATACACGGTTTGAACTTGTCGAAAACATCATCACAGATGTAACCTTCGCAGGCATCCTCCTCGTTGACTCCCAATCTGAATGTGAACTTCCAGTCATCGAAGCCGCTGATGCCAAGCTCCGACCCTGTCCACGTCTCATCAAAACGGTTACGCAAAAGTGGCTTGGTTTTACAAAAGCGATCTAATGTGCTGCCTTGTGTCAGAAAGAAATCTGAAGAGTGTTATCGCTGAAGGGTTGAACCTACTCTGACCAGGTGTCTTGATCCATGTCGACCGTATACTCCGACTCCTCTCCTGCGTAGCATTTGGCGTCGGCCTCCACAGCTTTACCAGGAGTGAAGTCATTGATCGCCTTCTGGACTTGGGACCCAGTGAATGACCAGAGGAAGTGATCCATTGAAGCTTGGCTGGAAGAGTCGCATGGGCAGCCCGGCCACTCGTTCGTGCACAGGCTCCCCGGCCCCCCCTTGCATCGGGTCCCAACGCAGGCGAGTGGAAATTCGGGGCACTTGATGGTCAGCTCCCCTTCGGGGAAGTCAAAGGTAAGAGGGTCTGTCTTGAGTTTCCACTCTTGAGAGAAGCCTCCTCCCAGGCCCCAAAGGACGGCCATGACGGCCATAGCGCCGATGGCTACGCCTCCCGCCGCCAGGAGAACGCCAACTTCACCCACAGTGGCAAGGGCAGCAATGGCTTCGGAAGCAGCTACCCCCACAGATTCTGAGGCGCCAAAGGCGATGAGGCCGCCTCCTGCAACCAGGCTGAATACGTCAATGTCAGAGGCATCACCAAGGTCGCGAGCCAGGACATGTGCCGACCGCATAGGAACTGCTCTCTTGACGAGATGCTTGAGGAACTCTGGAGGGCGTTTGAGAAGGCAGTCCTTATCACCATCGTCGCATTTGGGCACGAGCTCATCGATCTCGTTGAGCTCGCTCTTGATGCGCTTGCTCAGGGTGATTTCGATCTGGCCATCTTCATGGCGAGCCACGAGAAAGCCGCGAGGCATATGTGTTTCTACAGGCTTACTGTCGTAGCCTTTGGTGGTATATGTCACCAAACCAAAGTCAGTGGCAGTGCCAATCCACTATGTCCTCAGTCAGCATCAGAGCCATATAGAATTTGTGGATATCAACCCACCTCTGTGCTTGTCTTTCCCTCTTGGACCAGCTCGGTGAGATATTGTGTATCAACTCCGATGGAGGCGGTACTTTGATAATGTGTTAGCATAGGCTTCGGCTGAGTTCGTTCGTAGTAGAGCGCACTAATCTTCCTTCAAAGGTACGTCGACCGGGTTAATGCCGATTTGCCCACTAGCCGTAGGGACAATGGCATTGGCGATGAAATCCGGGCTGGCTGTTAAAGTGGCTGTAGACTTTTGGGAGCTTAAAGGCTTGGCCGCGCAGAGCGAGATGCCCACTAGCATTAAGATTCCCGACAAAGTACCCATACTGGGCGAGATGAGCAACTGAGTAAATTTAAAAAAATAAATAAAAATTGGGAATTCCATCAACGTAGTAAGGAAGCTGAGGTATTCTTATAAAAATCATCTATTCAAGGTCCAGATGTAGACTTTAGTCCACGTACGCTCTACGTCTTGATCGTGACTGGTAACAAGCTTGGACCAGTGGAAGAACGCACTGTATGGTATGATTCGGCATGTCTAGCCACAGGTTGATTAATGGTGGGGCCAACCAGTGACATTTGAAATGACGCCAAGACATTGGTAAGGCGTTCGACGGATCCAGAGTGCTATTTGTGAAACAAAAGCTTTGATGATCTGGTGATCTCAGCCCGGATGTAAACGCCTTGATGAAGATCATAAGCATGGGTTTGAGAGAGCTAGAGATATTAAGGGTGACGTACATGGTAGGGCCTGCATAGCTATGTTATGACACGATAGAGTATCCTGTTGATCTGCGGCATCGTTCTTGTTGGTTGTGAACCAACATGCATAAGACTGAAACAAACCACAGACCTAGAAAAGGCCTGCGATGTAGGGTTAATGCGCGATTAATTTCAGTTGCCTCACAATTCTTTCAATGCTATGAAGTGACACGTGTCTATAATCAGAAGGTAGACGGTCGGCTCCGAAGCGCGACGTTGGATGAGAAAGTAAGGTCTGCATATTTCGAATCCATTAAGCTTACAAGAGGACCCCGCAATGTTGCACTCACCGCATGATGACTAGCTATATCCTAATAATACGTAAAGGATTACTCACCGTTTCTTATCAAGTCCCGCGATCTAATCAATCTACTCAATTCGTTTGATCAATAGATTACTCTGACTTAATTCAATATCGCTGAGGCGCAGTACTCATTCTGTTAGTCGATGTCGGGCCGCAAACAGTGCATGGGTGATCCCTCGTCACACGTTGTTGTTGGTTGTGTCTGAAACACAACCCTGTATTTCCAAATGTCCCCGTTTCCATTTTCTACGTTGTGTCAGCTATGTTGTTGTTGGTAGAATCCTGGTCTGCGAGCCTTTAATGTATTCCTTGTGGGCCCCAGGTACCACGTATAGTGCCTCGAGGCCAACAAGACGAGATAGCTGTCTTCCATGCATATCCAGGAGCCTGACCACCATCCCTATAGAAAGACCCCTTGATCGGTGACTAGACATTGATGATTAGTCCATCAACTGTAACTAAAAAGTTACTACTTCTTTGAACAGCAAACGGAAACACCTCTTCACAGGCATGTGGTCTCTGTCGTTGATTCTCTTTCTATCTGCAGCGCTACGCGCATTTGCCGTGGAAGAAAATTATCGCTATATGGTTTCACCAAGATGCGGTACGTGTATAGCAGTCCCGTTCGTCTTCTTCAGCACCACGATAGCTTACGACATGACAGGAGAGGACGGCATCCAACTTATCGGGGAATGGGTGGAGCAAGCCGTTGACTGGGCGCGGATGGGAGCTGATATTCTGGCATCAGACATATCTGACGACCGCGTTCGCGCTCAGTTTGAGCGCCTTTTCGGCAGCACAAGGAATGCGCGATTTGTGCAAGGTGAGCATAACAAGATCCTCTGTTTCTTCAACCATTTGACCTTTATACCTTTAGCATATTACCAGAACTTAGCCCGCTTCACACCTTACGAAGGGTCGTACGTGGAATGGGAATCTGAAAGAAACCAGTTCGATGTTGTAAGTAGTCACTCAGAGACGCTATTCTGCATTTTTAATAATTCCCGAGCTTAGGAGATTCATTGCGACGTAAAACGAATTGTAGAGAACAAAGAATATCCAGAGCACAACACACCTTATGTTGATGAGGTCCAAAAGGCGCCGGTCGAGAAAGACAGCGATATGTTCTTATTCAAACGAGGTCTGACACTATCTGTTGCCATAACATCATCAAGAGAAACCACAGGAGAAGGCCATGTCTGGAAACCCGAGTCACCTGAGGTCATTACCATCAACCCCTTGCGAATGTGGCAATACAAAAAGACCAAGCCTGTGTTTAACGAGCAATGGATAGAGAAGGCTGCACACCCCAGAATGATTCGATGGATCAAGACAACTGTTCCAGAACTACTGTTTTCTCGAAAGTGGAAACAGGTCGATCTTCTGGACACACCTGCACTTACTATATTCCATGAGGTAAGGATATGCAATTTCCACCTGGCCCAACGAGTCGCACAGGCTGACTGATGTAATAACTCTCAGATGACGCACCTGGAGTCTGTCGCGCGTTCTAACGACGGATCGGGCGACAATGTGGACTGCTATGGCTGGGTGAAGATCCTTGCAAATAGGTTTCTGGGATTCAGGACAGCCGGTATGAAACATCATTCACAAGACAGGGTTACTCATTCACTGACTGCGTATCTAGACAACCTGGCTTACTTTGCTATGCTCGTGGACTTGATACAGAATTATGGATATGATGTTGAGGAGTCTGGGGAGATCTTTAAGATTGAGGACTAGCTATCTGGTATATCGCCATGTCTTCTTGAATATTACACTGCTCTAGGTAGTGTCTTACACCTGAGCAACTACCCCAGAAACGAATCGAAGTAAATGCAAACACTGTCTCTGAGACATCTATTTCCCAACTGTCACATCCGACTACTGCTCGATTGGCTCTTTAGTCGCGATGAGAATCTACCTACAGCGCTTTTCATATCCGGCAATCTCCATCTATACAGAACCATTCAACCCGTCCTGAAGTCACTTTCTCACAATGACAGATCTGAGATTCTGGTTTATTAATTATAGCTATTAAAAT
Source organism: Fusarium sarcochroum (assembly GCA_013266185.1). Taxonomy (NCBI): domain Eukaryota; kingdom Fungi; phylum Ascomycota; class Sordariomycetes; order Hypocreales; family Nectriaceae; genus Fusarium; species Fusarium sarcochroum. The sequence continues at coordinate 1,867 of JABEXW010001149.1, read as the reverse complement.
ACTAGGAAAATAAGTATATATATTCTGTCATTAAGATTAAACACAGATGCTATGTTTTAATACTACAACTTTGTTCGCTCTCGTATGGATAAAATAGTATAACTGTACTAGAATCCGGCTATTGAGGGTCAAGTTCATTCCGAAGCCGAGGCTCAGAATCAAGTAATCAGTGCTGACCCCCTGGAATGCACGGACTAATGCAGGGACCAAAAGGAGCGGATACAAAGTTCCCCGTGGGGTCACTGAGTGCAGAGAACATGTGGATTCTTGAAATAGCATTGGTGGGTAAGGGCATGGTCAGCAAACGAACACCATACAAACTGCCGCACTCCAGTTTACTTGCATAATCGCAAATTAGCTAAAGATATCATGAAGAATCAAACTGTTAATCTAGCTAGTGATCTCATAAGTCCATTGATGACCCTATTTGAGGAGGCGAGGTAATTAATATGGCGTCTTCGAGTTATGGTTGAGTTGGGATGTTGAAGAAAAAGGGAGTAGGCTTTTGTCAAGATGGACGACAGCTATCGCTACATCAACTTTCTAGGATCCGGACTCCTTGGCATGCATCTTGAGGCTCGAACTATACCGATCGTTAGGAGTATTTTTAAACTTCTTATGGGTACTCTTCACCTAAAAAACGGCTTTCCAGTTACAGCTATATGAACATTAATGACAAACTTAATAGTGGAGGAGTAATAGGGTTTAATACCTGGCCCGTGGGCCCAAAGACCAGGCCCGCCACTACCATACAACCAGTCTTCAGTTTTCTCACGGTGGAGAAACCATTGGCAGGAGCCACGAAGTCATGCATTCTCCATAGCTTGTTGATGCGGGTTAACCTATTGCGGAGACTTTGTTTCTCGAAGTAACCGGAATTATTCTAGAGTTCCATGGTTGTGAGCCAGTTTTTGTCATTCGTGAATTTTGATATGGGACAATTGAGTTCGCTGTTATGCAATAGCCGGGCTCCTTGAAAGCAACCTTTTTGGAGGTGTAGATTCAAAAGACCGTGTTAGTTCGTTAGTTGCCTAAAAGGGCGGGGAGCTTAGAGTTTCGTAACTCATGCAAGCTGGAGTTTCGACAAAGCACTACTGCTCAATTGAAGCTTGAAGCCAGATCCTCCGGCACTAAACGAGCCAACGGCAGCAGGAATATTATTGACCCTGCATAACGACACCCACGTCTTTGACAATCATTTGCCTACTCCTGATTTACAGCGCTGAGATAGGAGCCGGAGCGCCGCGGGTTACCTCACATCTTATTTGAAAGTCTACTATACGGCTTATGGTAAAGCACGTATTTGCATCATCGGAATTGCTATCCAGATTCTCTCATTTCACGGGCAGGTTTCGATGGTACGCTCATAAATGTGTGATTTTGTATGCTCCTCGCCACAGAAAAGAATACACTTTTGGCAACTGTGTCACTCATAACTATCATCTATGCTCCGACCGTTCCGATATACGCTCATAGTCGCCACGGTAGATGGTTAGGGTCAAAGCCCACCCTTTTGTTCCCAACACGTGGACTCTTTCAATCTTGCATCGCATCTTGACTAACAAGGCATAAGACCATTAAGTGGGTCAGCATAAGGGATCCTCGCCGCCCTGGTGTTAAGGGGTCATTATATTATTGCGAAGCTTCTTCCGCGGTTATGATCAATAATCTACTCATGACCAAGAGATGAGATGTCCAGAACTCAGAGGCACTAGTGTGGCAGTCTCCCTCCAACAGCGGTGTGGAACGACCAAGACGGATTCCTGACGATCTGTCGTTCGTGAATGCTTCACCCATATCCTTGCGCCTACTCCGGGATTGGGTTCTCACGCGTTTTCTACCGTGACTATCCAAGGTTTGCTCTACA
>JABEXW010001148.1:0-15438 GCA_013266185.1 Fusarium sarcochroum | reverse complement strand
AAAAAACATACAACACCGGGGATTCGCTGGTCGTCACCGACCCAACTACTAATCCAGCGCTTCGCAGCTTAACTATGGGAGAGCGGACGGGATCCCGTGTATTCTGCGAGCTATGGTCGTATGTGCTTGAATGAGCTGCAAAACGCAACTATAGCCATGTGCCCGTTCGCAAAACTGCCTGACCTCATTCTTCCGGCCATTCGACCCGGTGCCGAAGCGAAAGTCAAAGCTCAACACCAGACTTAGGCAGCGGGTAGTTTAATAAACAATTAAAATATTTACATAAGTTCAGGATACGATATTATAACAGCTGGGAACGAAGTCCCAAGAGATAAAGGAAGGATTTTAGTGAGTGAAAACGAGATGCGCGACGTGTCATGTCACGGACGAATGGATCTGAGACGGAGTCAAATGGAGAGACAACCGCCGCATCCTTTTTGGCCTGACGGATATGTACCAGAAAAAAAGTTAGACCGAGGGCATCAAGAAACATTAATACTTCTTAAAACCCGCCAACGTCGGTTGAATCCTCATAATCGAAACAGCAGCAACATGCGTCTATACTCACGCGCCCGCCCCGTCATGCCCAGATACAAGATAAGATAGAGTAGACTAGATAAGATAAACAAGCCAAGATAACAGCGATTTCACGCTTCATTACCTCACACGATCAGGTGACATGGTCCTAGGCAAGGCTTGTTAGGCTCCCCACTATGTACTTTACTCCTTTAGTACATTGCATCAAGAAAACTGCATCTTCGCAAACCCTATTTGTGGATCACAGCAGCAATCAAGTAGCATCTCACATTCTGATCGAACAATCAACACAAATTACAGTCAAGTCAAAGTTGAGAAATGACCTTGAATTACGAAATATATCAATTAATAAACAAGTATATGTCTCCTGATGACACGATAGAATGGTCCCCTGGAAGTACTCAGAGAATGTAGCGGAATTGCATGTTCTAAATTGTTAGTAACCGTCTCAGCTCAGGGCGAAAACACGAACCTTCTTATCAGTGAGATCATCTTCATACGCATGATCAAACCCTTCCATGATTCCAGCCTTGTCGCGTGACTTGTTAGTCCAAATGCACAAGAGGCGGTACACAATGGCTAGTAAGGCAGCAACAATGGCCGTGACGACCACGACGATGAAACCTGGTACATAGCGAGGTGCATCTTCCTTTTTGAAACACAAGGGTCCGATGAAGTTACCTATAGCAGGGCTTAGTTTAATGGTTCATAATATATTTGATTGACTCACCCAAGCAGTAGCCGATGTAGAGACCAGACGAAGCGACAGAACGTTTTGTGTATCCTGCTGTGTTGGCGATTTGAAGACCCATAAGCACGGCATAACCGCCACCGACTGAGGGTAGAATATACACAGCAAACAAGAGAGCACCCGTTGCCGTTTGGGGTAGTAGCCAAAGGAGGAGAGAAGCAAGAATGGTACCCAACTGAGCGACAAATACTAGATACGACCTAACGTTCTTGTACCGGTAGGCTAGGTACGGCATAAGAAGCTGAAGTGTCCCGGCATACAGACCGCAAGGCATCATGAGAAGCAGTGAATTGAGAGTACTGAATCCGAATCCGTTGATGATGATAGGGACAAAGGTCGAGATTGGAGCATTAGCGATCATTGATAAGAAGGCAATACCGAAGACAGCCCAGAACTTGGTATCCAGTAAGAGTTCCCAGATCTGAGCGACTTTGAGGTGAGTGTTTCGAACTCCGGAGTTGTTCGTCTTGAGTCGAGCGACAAGGATGTATCGTTCTCTCTCGTTGAAGCCCTTCGCTCGAACTGGGTCAGGAGGTAACACAAAGACAAGTATGATGCCCCACACAATCGTGAGAGAACCGGCGAAGTAGTACATATATCTCCAAGAGGAAACGCCCCCGTTGAGGAGACCAAAGCCATAGTTGACAAGAGGAGAGATAATAGAGACATAACCGGTGCAGCTGTACCATATGCTATTCACTGTCAATACATGTGTAGGAGCTGACTGAGTGCAGGTACTTACCCCATACGCATGGCTTGTTCATTCTTTTTGTAGAAGCTCCCCTAAGAGAATGAGTGGGTGCACTGGTTCACACGATACATAGCCACTTACCACAATCATCATAAACATAGGGCTAATGCCACTCTCCAAAAACCCAAGGAAGAATCGCTGCGTGTAGAGTGCTCTGTAGTCCTTGCAGACCACTGTCAAGATAAGGCAGACTCCCCATATAGTGACAATGCCAGAAGCAACTCGTTCGATCGGATATCGTTGTGCAATCATCATGGACGGGTAGGCACCGACGATAAAGCCAAGGTAGAAGATTGAGGCTGACATGGCGTATCGATCTCCACTGAGAAGACCAAGATCTTCTCTTAATCCAAACAAGGCCTATGGAGAAGTAAGTAAGTTACTGTAGGGGCTTGTGGATATGAGTTCATACCGCTTGAGAAAGCATTGCCTTGTCGTAGTATTGCAGCATATACGTCGCGCAGAGAACAGGCATAAGTCTCCAATCAATCTTACGGCGCAGCTTCTTTTCTTCCTCGTCGGTCCACATCTCATCGCCCTGATAGGCAGCCAAAACCTTCATGGCCTCATCTTTGTGGACGGTATCAACCGTTTTCTGAGGCTGTATCTCAGCCATGCCTTCATCGTGGTGAATAGCGGCGCCCTTGTCAGAGTCAGACATTGTTGATACTGCGTTGGTTGAGATGTTGAATACCACATTCCGAGTGCCAGGGCCTGATACTTATGTTCATATTTGTCAGGGTCGTTGACCCGGGGTAACGGTGCACATGGTAGTCCGGGGAAAGCTGGGGTACGGGGTGCAGTGTCGTACTCCGCTAGACGTGGCTGGGCGACCTTACCCGACCAAGGTTACCGAAGACTTTGCCGACGACCAAACCAACGCTAATTTCCTTGTCGCGGGCGCCACTTTTTGACACTTGAACACTTGAGCCAAATTGACATTGTATTTGTTCAGCTTCAGCTGACTGTCTTTTGCTGCAAGTTGCAATTCTGCCGTATTCATTTTCGCTTGTACACCAGCAAACTACCATGGTGTCAAACCCACAGCATCTCGAGATCCCTCGAGGAGAGGCGATGCAATCAGTCAAACTCATCAATCCCGTGAACTTTGGCCCCGCGATTCTCCAAAGGTTCATGGCCCCGCCTGTTCCAGGTCTCGAGACTTTCAAGAGCTCGCCATCATTGTCATTCTTTCTTGAGCACAAGTCGGGAAGAAAACTTGTTTTTGACTTGGGAATTCGAAAGGATTACGAGAATTATTCGCCTTCAATTGTGAAATATCTTCCGACAACTAATTACAATATCGAGGTTGAGGGAAATGTGGCAGATATTTTGCAGCAAAATGGCGTTCCTTTGGAGCAGATTGAAGCAGTGATATGGAGGTTAGTAGTCCTTGACAATACAACCAGATTAAATCGCTCAACATTCAACAGTCACTGGCATTGGGATCATATTGGTGATCCCTCCACATTCCCCTCCAAGACTGATCTTGTTGTCGGCCCCGGTTTCAAAGAAGCAATGCTTCCAGGTGCTCCAGCAAATCTAGAATCACCCATTCAAGAAAAGGATTATGCGTAAGCTCGCTGCTAGTGCTTAAATGACTCATCAGTAACAGATGTTAGTGATCGCAATCTGCGTGAGATCAGTTTCAAAGGGCCAGACTCACTCAAGATTGGCCAGTTCCCCGCCTTTGACTATTTTGGGGATGGATCATTCTATCTACTGGACAGCCCTGGACATGCCGTAGGCCATCTTTGTGGCCTTGCCAGAACGACTACTGACCCAGATACATTCGTTCTGATGGGTGGAGATGTTTGTCATTACGCTGGCATTTTCCGACCTTCTGAGTATCTACCAATTCCAGACACCATTTCTCCTCACCCCTGTCATCCGGATGTCGACAGTGTGCTCTGCCCAGGGGAAGCATTTGCGCGCCTTCAGAAATCACGAGGAAGGGAACCAACCGATAGTCTGTTTGATTTGACGTTCGGCCTAGATCTAGAACTTGCCACCAAGACTACACGTCAGCTGCAAGAATTGGACTGCAACGAGGATATCTTTGTTGTTGTGGCTCATGATTCTACAGTACGCGATGGTGTACCACACTTTCCGCAAAGTTTAAATGATTGGAAAGCTCAAGGGTTCGGTCGGGGGCTGCAATGGGCATTTCTCCGCGATCTTGAGAATTATTGGAAAGCTGAAGGATTATTGTAAAATAGCTACGCACGTACTGTACTCTGTAGTCTAGAACAAACCACTAGCGCCGCGTCACGTCTGTTGGTTCTAATATCGCTTATGCATGTTTGCTCATGTTGGTAGCCTGACTTACCGAAAACCGGATTCCCCTCGGCTATGGGTGATAACAGTACGCTAGATCCTTCGGCTTTGAAATGGTTATCCTATTTCGGAAAAGCGTAGCCATCGCCAACAACCACGATGTCCCAGATCTCAACCCCGGATGAAGCGGGGACGCGGGGTTGACAAGGGCGCGGCGGGGTGTTTAATTAACAGGAATTACGACGACGGAATTTCTTGCTTAAATCATCAGAACAACTCTGTAGTCAGGAACTCAAGAGTTACTACGACATCTTACTCTAAAGTTTGATTGCATGCTTGCCCTTGACTCTTCTACCTCGTCATTTCTATACCCACATCTCTTTTCACAATGCCTTCTGCACAACCAGTCCGGGACGATGCTTTCGGATCGTCAAACACCGATTTGGATTATGATGTTCTCATAATCGGCGCTGGGCTCAGTGGCATTCTCAGCCTCTACCGTATGAGAGAGCTCGGTTTGAAGGCACGAGTGATTGAAGCCGGATCTGCTGAAGGCGGAACCTGGTTCTGGTAAATACCTTGTCATCGAGTGTAATTTGAACTTGTATCTGACCTTGAACAGGAACAGATATCCTGGAGCACGATTTGACTCCGAAAGCTACTCTTACATCTTCTCATTCTCGCAAGAAGTGCTCGACGAGTGGAACTGGACAGAACATTTCGCTCCTCAACCAGAAACACTCCGGTATATCGAGTATCTTACGTCAAAATTCGACTTGAAGCGTGACATGCAGTTCAATACTCGCATTAATTCAGCACGTTACCAAGAGGACAGTTCTTCGTGGCTTCTTGAGGACGACGATGGCTCGCACTACACATGTCGGTATCTCATCACGGCGATGGGTATCTTGAATAAGCCGACTTTGCCCAACATTCCAGGTGTACAGAATTTCAAGGGCGAGTCATGGCATACGGCAAGATGGCCTAGTGATTCTTCAAGCCTTGTTGGCAAGCGAGTGGGCATCATCGGTACTGGCGCGACAGCGATTCAGACCATCCAGGCCATCTCCGATAGAGTTGGTCACCTGACTGTCTTTCAACGAACTCCGAATTGGACTGCACCTTTGCGAAACAGCAAGATCAGCCCCGAGGAGATGGATGAGATCCGAAAGCGATACCCGGAAATCTTTCGCCAATGCCTTGAGTCATATTCTTGCTTCATCCACGTAAGCGACCCAAAGAGCATCTTCTCCATGACAGAAGAAGAACGCCAAGAGCACTGGGAAAAGCTTTATGCTCTACCTGGGTTTGCCAAGGTACTCAGTATCTCTGGGGATGTCTTCACAAACCGTGAGGCAAATGCATTGTATAGCAAGTTTCACGCAGACAAGATACGATCTAGAGTCAACGACCCAGAGACTGCTGAGAAGTTGATCCCTAAGAATCATGGCTTTGGTACAAGACGAGTTCCACTAGAGAGTGGCTATTTCGAGGTCTTTAACCAACCCAATGTTAAGCTGGTCGACGTCAGGGAAAGCCCGATTTCCCAAATCACAGAAACTGGTGTCCAGACGGCGGATGGATTCCACGAACTGGATATTCTCATCTACGCTACTGGCTTTGATGCTGTCACTGGGTCTTTCAATGCGGTGGAATTTGAGGGTCGCAACGAGACTAAGCTGAAAGACGTTTGGGCCAACGGTATCCGAACATTTCTCGGCCTCACGGTCAAAGACTTTCCCAACATGTTTATGATCATGGGGCCACATCAGATGTTTGGCAACATCCCAAGGTATGTCATTGTCTCCTCTTATTTCCAGAAATATCACTAACAACGGCGTTTCTTAGGTCCATCGAGTATGCAGCCGATTGGGTAGCTGACTTCATCCGCTACGCTCGAGACAATAAAGTAACATTTGTCGAAGCGACCGAGAAGGGTATGGAGGATTGGACACAGCATGTACATGACTGTGGCCAGGGACTGTTGGCTAACGAAGTTGATTCATGGATGACTGGCGTCAACAAGAACTTGGCTCACAAGCAAAAGCGATCCATGACACGATACAACGGGCCAGCGCCGGGTTATCGAAGGAGATGTGATGAAGTTAAGGGTCGGGAGTACTCGGATTTTGTACTGGGACATAACTAAGTCCTGGAGTAATTTAAGCGATATTTACTTTGAGAATTCGTCAAGTTGATCCTACTCAGTGTTCACCTCGAATTTCCAGGAAGGCTCGGGCTTCGAGATAGCCCATCTAATCCCGTCTTCCATGACTTTATCCCATCGCTTTGACTCGCTCAACTGTTCTCCAAAACGGCGAAATCCGTGAGGCAAGCCCTTGAAAACATGGATATCTGTGGGAACTCTATCATGTCAAGTGTCAGCATTAACCAGTGAAGCTTATTATGGCAGTCTTACCCTGCTTCTGCTAGCTTTTTGCCAAAGAGTAAGCCTTCGTCTCTTAGAGGGTCTAGTCCAGCAATACCAAGTACTGTAGGCGGCAGGCCTTTTACTTGTGACTTTGTCGCATTGCCAGTATTCAACCGGACATCTTCAGCTTCAGAAGTCGCATGCGAAATCTTTAACAAGTCCACAAAGAATTCAACAACCCTCTTGGGAAGTATGGGAGCATGCTCGTTCTCCACATAAGATGATAGTGAGGGATTTATCAGCTGATCTAGTTGAGACTCGTAGGCTTCCAAGTGAACCAAAGCGGGGATCATCAAGATCTGTCCAGCAATCTTGGGCTTGGAGAGAATATCAGATGACGAGATATTCTGCCTCAAAGCCAAAGCGGCCGCAAGCTGAGCGCCCGCCGAGATACCCCCTACAAGGACTTGATCAGGGTTGCCAAGAAGCTCATCAATGTGATCGTGGACCCAGTAAAAGGTGTCTTCAACGTCGTTCCACGCGGTGGGAAAGGTGGCCTCAGGCGTGTGGCGGTAATTGACATTGACTACCGTTACTCCCGCACCAAGCGCAATGCGTGTGGCTATTGCATCTTCTGAAGATAGAGAACCGAATAGATAGCCTCCTCCATGAAGATGAATGTAGATAGGAAGACGGGCGTCACCATCGACAGATACTGGTCTATAGCTTCGTGCTTCTAGCAGTGTTCCATCTCTCGCCGAAATGTTGTAATCCTTGAGATGGATAGATGGAGCCAGCTCTTCCATGGCATTGGCCGATATCTCTTCTCGACCTTGGTTGACTGTTCTTTGTCTGTCATAAATATCCGCAAAGGTAGCAGGAGGCGGAAGGCTTGCTTCTACGGCAAGCCATTCTTTCGACTTGCCACCGTATTCAGAAAAGTCGCACATAGTGAGTGTTGTCTGGTTGAATGAAGTGATTCTGTTATGCTCGAGGTTGGTTGTCTCTGGGTCTGGTCTTCCAATCTGCGTCATGATTCATTAGTCTATTGCTCATCACGCCTAAGCCGAGGTCCAACTCCACAAAGCCACACTGGATTCAGACCCGGGATTGCCTAATTGGGATAGCCGCTGCAACCCGTCTCGAGATTCACATATACTCGCAGATGAGATTGGACATATTGATAGAAAAAGACGATTAGAAAAGAAGACGACACATTGATGATTACTTCGAATTACCTTTCTATTCAAGCTTGAGCAGCACCATGTCTTACGATATTCCTATTGATCCGCCCTCCCGCTCCCTAAAAGACAAAGTCGCTATTGTCACAGGTGCCGGCTGCTTTGAAGATGGCATTGGCAACGGCCGAGCGATCTCTATCATGCTGGCAGATGAGGGTTGCAGCGTGATATGTCTCGACATGAATTTGGAATGGGCCACCAAAACAGCTGAAATGGCAAATCAAAGATCAAGCCAAAAGAACGCCATGCCAGCGCAAGGTGATGTCACCGTCTCAGATGATTGTGAAAGAGTCGTTGCACTAGCACTTGAGAGATTTGGTCGGTTGGATATACTCGTCAACAATGTTGGAATAGCAGGTGTAACAGGAACGGCAGTTGACGTGGACATGGCTGGCTGGGCTGCAGGTCTCGAGGTCAATGTATCGAGCATGGTCTTGATGGCAAAGTTTGCTATACCTGCTATGATCAAAAACCATGGTGAGATCAACGGATCAATAGTCAATATGGGAAGTGTGGCCGGGTTGAAAGGTGGAACACCGCATCTACTCTATCCGACTGCCAAAGGAGCTGTTGTCAACATGACCCGAGCAATGGCTGCACATCACGCCAAAGACGGCATCAGAGTCAATTGTGTTTGTCCGGGGGTAAGTGTATCAACCTAAGAAGTATAGAGATACTAACCTTTTCTAGATGCTTTACACTCCGATGATGTATGCTAAAGGAATGACGGATGAGGCGAGAGAAGCTAGAAAAGCGAGAAGTTTACTCGGGACAGAGGGAACAGGATGGGACGCTGCATGCGCTGTTGTGTTTCTAGCAAGCAATCATGCTAGATGGATCACGGGAGCTATCTTACCAGTAGATGCTGGAACAACTGCGGCGGTCGGAACTAGTCTTCCAGCAAGTGCAAGTGTAAACGGATAAAGTAGACTAGGAACTTGTTGTATCATCTATCTACCATTTCCTCCGACTACTCGTGCAGCAAAGCAACTCGTGACCGTATATTACCTTCCAAAAGCGCCTCAAGAACCTGATCAAACTCTTCAATCTTTCGTGTCTCAACCTGAGGTCTGATATGTCCAGCTGCAATAAGGTCAAGAACCTGCTCAAGATCTTTCACTTGGCCACCGTAAGAGAAGATGAACGAAAGTCTCTTCCTCGTACCAATTTTCATATGAATCGTGTTTTCGGTGTCAAGACTTCCAATGCATAGAAGTTTACCTCCGCGCCGTACTACGTTCATCAGCTTTTGTCAAGAGCACATTGAATGATTGGGAGGACTGACCGATATGCTGAGCATCTTCGAACGTTTGATGAGTTCCAACAAAGTCCAGAACTGTATCGATTCTACCTGAAAGGTTGTTGTCTGCAATGAATTGCTGTGGTGGTACCCCGACTGGAACAAGATCACGAGGTGGAATGCCGAGCTTTTCTGCTTCGTCAAGAAGCTCCTGTCGGATATCCGACACAATGACCCTGGCGCCAATGTGAATGATGATCTGAAGAGCGTTGAATCCGAGACCGCCAAGCCCGAAAAGAAAGACCGTCTCGTCCTTCTTTACTTCTCCTCTTCTGGTGATAGCATGGTATGCCGTGTTGACTGCATCTGTGGCAACAGCTGCTTCCGCTGGCGTGACGCCTGTGGAGTCTCAGTTGGAAAGTTCAGGTATGTCAAGCATTGGATCACTTACCTTCAGGGACCTTGACTGCGGCTCGTATGTCGACCGCTGCATATGGTGCATAAAATCCATCTTGACCAATACCAGAGTGATGGCCTCTCTCACAAAGCTGGGCCAAGTCGCGGGAACATTCCGGGCAATCGACTTGTCCACAACCAGGGACCGCATGAAGAGCAACAATGTCGCCCTAACACTGCATTTAGTGGTAGTACTTCTAACTGAGAGTGTTGCTCTTACCACTTGGAACTTGTCGTCTTTCACCTCGCTGCCTATTTTGATGATCCGCCCACAACCTTCGTGCCCCTGCGTGTGTCAGACATAGTGTGAGAAGCCCTGTAAGTAACTACCATACCAGAATGTATTTCTCTTCAAACCATGATGCTTGCTTGTCTATGGTCAATAGAGAGTGGTCACTTCTGCAAACTAAATGATACTCAGTGTCTGTGGAGCATTAGGGTAGCAGATGCTCGTACCACCGGATGCTAGCATTTTGCAAAGAATACCATTAGGAGGTAAGCTGGGAACAGGAACTTGCTCGAATATCTCTCTCATGTTAGTAACGAGTGTCTGGGTTATGGTTACTATCACGTACTGGCTTGGGATTTCCTCTATGTTTTCTCCATGCATGCATGGTGGCTGGAAGACTTTCAAAGGTTGTATTGGTCATTGTTGAAATAATTACTTGAAACAATCTTTGAAGCTATTATCTTGCAGCATGATAATCTCGGGACCCGTATTTGTATACCAAGAGTAACCTTTTCATTCACATTGACTTGGGTTGCCATCGTTGATAATTGGACATTGCCGAGGTAAGGCACGCCATTGGCCTGAATCTCCAGCTGTGGAAACGCGGGGAAGATTGCGACCTCATCCTGGTTAGTAGGAGGTTGGGACTCTTCGGTTATCCGTTCTAGGACTAGCTGAAACATCATCGCCACATAACGATAACTTCTGCTGATGACATGCAACGAAGCAAAGCTCAACAGCCAATTCGGGTACTACAACTGCGTGAAAGACATTCCAGATACTGAGCAGTGTCAAAGCAACCTGTCGAGCCATTCAAGATGGTGTTCTCCTCCCCCAGCTGGGTGCCTCCTCTGCCAATAGGTGTGAATTACCGGCCTCCCCTGTACTAACAGTAACCCCTCACTGACACTTCACAGATCCCCCAGACTCAATCCCAATTGCAGAGTTTATGAAGAATGAAGCATATGGTCGTTTCCCAATTGCAAAAAGTAGAGATCCTTTTACTTGTGGAATTACTCATCGCTCGTACTCAGCCTCTCAGGTGTTCCAACGAGCAGAGTACATAGCGAGAGCTTTGGCCAAGCGCCTACAATGGCAACCAAATGAGGGGACACCGTGGGATAAAGTCGTGGGAATTTTCTCACTAAACACGGTATGTACCGTCGATAAAAAGTACCGAGACTTGATCGCTGATTTTAGACGTCCAGATTGACTTTGTAACCGCCATCTACGGCGTTCACCGACTATCGGGAATTGTCACGCCAGCCAATGCTGCTTATTCTGCTGCTGAGTTGACGCATCAACTAAAATCGTCTGGCGCAAAAGCTCTAGTTACCTGTACATCTTTGCTCAAGACAGCCCTCGAGGCGTCACGCAGTGTTGGGATACCGGATGAAAACGTGTTTCTCTTTGACATTCCAAATGCTGAGCCTCCTTCGCTTTTTAATCATGCATCAGTAGAAGATCTGATCACCGAGGGCTCTGACCTTGCCGATATCGATCAGCTGGAATGGGTCGAAGGTCAAGGTGCCCGACAAACAGCTTTCCTTTGCTTTTCAAGTGGAACCTCAGGCTTACCAGTAAGAGCGTTGTCCCTCGGATGAGGCTTGAGCTAACTCCTTTCACAGAAAGCCGTAATGATTTCTCATTATAATGTCATTTCGAATGTGTTGCAGCATGTCACTTATGACTCGGTTGCCAGAGCGAAGAGAGGCGTCACAACGCAGGCAGTGACAGGTTTCTTACCCTTTTCACACATTTACGGTCTTGTAATTGCTGCTCATACTTGTACATGGCGAGGTGACCAAGTCGTTGTTCTTCCGCGATTTGACTTTCGCAATTTTCTCAAGTCTGTTCAGGACTTCAAGATCAGACAGCTCCTGGTGGTTAGTATGAGTACAATGCCGGCCTGAGTCACTGACTGATTTACCATAGGTGCCGCCTATAATCATTCAGATTCTGCAGCACAAAGAGATTTGTGCCAAATTTGACCTGAGCAGTGTCCAATTCGTCTACTGTGGTGCTGCACCGCTGGGTGAAGAGACCATTCGAGACATGAAAAACCTATACCCGAAGTGGACTATTGCCCAGGCTTATGGTGAGTCTAAGCGAAGTGGACTCCAATAGATATCAGACTGACAGAACAGGCATGACGGAAACTGCGACAGTCGTCACCTCGTCCAGTGAAGACGATGTATTCACCAAAGGTTCTGGGTCCCTTCTACCAGGAGCGAAAGGAAAGATCGTAGATCAACAGGGCAAAGAAATTACTGAATATGACAAGCCTGGGGAACTCTTGGTCCAGGCTCCTTCTATTGTATTGGGCTACCTGAACAATGAAAAGTCCACCACGGAAACCTTTGTTCATCATCCAGATGGTAGATGGATTCGCACAGGAGACGAAGCGCTGGTTACTCTCGCTCCGTCTGGAAACGAACACATTGTCATTGTTGACAGGATCAAGGAACTGATCAAAGTCAAGGTAAGTAACCCATCTACCTACCCCTTATAGATACTGACAGTTACAAGGGCCACCAAGTAGCTCCAGCTGAACTCGAGGCTCATATACTGGCACATCCCCATGTCTCTGACTGTGCTGTGATTCAAGTTCCTGATGATCGCTCGGGAGAAGTCCCTAAAGCATTTGTTGTCAAGAGCTCACTGGCATCATCACTTGGCGATGAAGAACTGGCGCGTGGTATTGCCAAGCATGTCGCAGACCATAAGGCTTCATATAAACAACTCAGAGGCGGAGTTGAGTTTCTGGAGGTGATTCCGAAAAGTCCAAGTGGAAAGATCCTTCGTCGGCTGTTGAGAGATAAAGAACGAGATGAGAAGAGAGCTCAGGGATCAAAGCTGTAGACCTGTCTTACATTCACGTCTAGAAATAGAAGGAATTCCTGTTTATCTGTGGAGTTACTCATCATATAAATTTACATGGCCGCACCATAAGGTATATACATCATCTGATTTCGTTGCTAATTCACTCCAAGGATCCAGGACCTTTAATAGCAGGCACTCGACTCTTCACCTTCGGGTCAAACTTGAGCGCCTTATCCCCAATCCGACCGTCCTGGCCTGTCGATGACCCTTCAACACAAGTTCCCTCCTTCCATGCAACGTCCGCAGCCATCCGCCACACCTCAGTCACATTCCGTGTCATTCTCTGAGTATAGAAAAGGCGACAATTTGCTGCCTCGTAGCGGAATTGAATAGGGTAGTCATCCAACCTGTCTGTAGTGTAGCCATTGTAACCGTTGATACCGCCAGTTCCCTTAAGAAGAGGCAACAATGGAGGATCTTCGATAGTGGGGATTGAGTCCCATGCGTCTTCCAAGATCTTCAGACTCGTCGAATTGTCAATTTCCCCTACGTATATATCAAAATCTTCGGCGAGGTTCGCGTTGAGAGCAAGTTTTGTTCCTTTAGTACCTCCCATAGCCTGCATGGCTTGCTTTTGTGGTCTTCCACCAAGCGCAAGAGTGCGAACTCCTTGGTTTCGGGCCATAAGACCAGTAAAGATAGTGCAGGAAGATGCACAAACTCCATCAGTGACTATGAGGATATTCTCGGGTTTGAAAGGGGGTTCAGAGAAAACAGTCTTTCCGCTCGGGTCGTATCCGTTGTAGTATTGCTCTGGCTCAAAGGAGATGGGTTTACTATAATTTGATGTAAACGCTTCCGTGACATTTTGACCTGCCACAGTATGAGGGCCAAACCAAGCGGACCCTGATGAGATATGTTTTCCCTCGGCATCGAGAAGATCGTTGTTACCGACGAGAAGTGCTTGTTTAACGAGGGTCCAGTTTGCAGCAACGGCAGCTTCCAAGGCCTCGTTGGCCCGATATCGATCTACAAGGTTGAGTTCTGCTCCAGGGAAGAATAAGGTGTAGAGAAGGGATGCAAGGACCTTGGATCCTCCTCCGTTGGCGGAAAGGTCTATGACGAGTTTATCCCTGCCTTCTTGTTTTGCTTTTTTGACAATCTTAATGAGGAACTTTTGAACGTCCAACAAAAATGCCCGTATTCCTGTCCCGTCAATGTTTGCAGCATCAGATTTCAGTGGCAAAAAGTCCAAGATCGATAAAACGACAACATCTTCATAGTCGGTGCTGTTCAAGAAATATGCAGCGAGTGAATCTTGTGGAACCTTGGCGATGGGCGTAGGATAACCGGAGGGAGATAGTGCGGTTGGTGAAGTAGTCGAGGAAGCAGTTGATGTAGCAGGTGTAGCAGATGTCTTGACGGACGTTGGTTCCACTGATTTTGTTTGCGGAGGAGCAGGAACTTCGAAAGCCTCGTGAAACTTTTCGCCAGAGTCTATTCCCGTGAAGTTGATACCAGGAGGGATGGAGATGTAGCTTGTGGTGACCTTCTTACTGCCATTGTAGAATTGAATGGTGTGGTTATCCGGTATCTCGACCTGACTTGAGCGTGTTCCAGCTACTCTTCCAAGAGCACTCTTCGGAAGACTCGAGAACATATTGTTGTATTGGGCATCAGGATCGTGGGGTTTTGCTAGGGCAAGGGCTGCCTCTTGCTCGAGGAATTCAACAGCTGGTACGCCATCGATGGTATCAACTGCTGAGGGATGATAATCAAGTTCGTTGTGGTTTCCGCGTGTGACATCTGAGCGCATAAATAGCTGTGGCAAGCTGACTCCATTCAAAGACAACGACTCGAACTCGAAGGCGGGGCGGCCAAAGCTTAGAGTGTTGAGAATAGCAGGAGTGTAGGCGAAGTGGCCATCTGCTGCGGCCACATACTAGAGGAGTGTCAGTGGATTACATAGAGTGGACTCAACCGAGTCTCTTACCAGGCTTCGTAGGTCAAACATGAAGTCATATTGGCTTTCGTAGAGGTCCTTTCCCAATTTGGCGGTGATATTATCCCAGCCACCAAGTATGTCAACACCAGGAACAAGGTATTCCTCTGGAGGGTCGGCCAAGATATCAATGGTGCTGTGAAACGACACAAACCGGAAAAGGTACTCCAAAAGAGCTTTATTCCGTTTCTTGTCTACCGGGACGGATTTGAGGCATGCTATGCCAACCGAAGGGGGTACTTTAACGAGGAACACTGGCTTTCCAGGCTCTGGGTCTGCTGCAGTGTAGGCGTCCGCGATAATCTTGCAAGGGGGAGTGTTTTTTTGAGATCTTCGAAACGGGGCATCAATCGGGTCGCGCGCATGAGGCATCGACTCCCAAGGGTCAATGGGAGAGGCGGCTACGCCAAGGGCGAGAGCTATCACCGTCGTATACTTCATGGTTAGTGAGTAGTGCACGAACACCAAGTCCAGTCTGAGGATCAACATAGACCTACCTAATAGACTGTTTATATAATTAACGTGACCAACCAAAATGGAGGCCTTGGCAACATACCGTTGCCCTTGACACGGCATGGTAGTGCTTCATCATTCCATCCGCGATGGCTGTGCTGTACTTTTTCGCAAGGTATTAATCCTTTCCGGCCCACAGCCTTGCAAGGCGACGTCGCTTATATTACCCAACAAGGAATTTCCTGTCAGCATCGAAAGTTTCTCCAAATCTCACCGATACACAAGGGGGAGTCATACGTGCACCATC
>JABEXW010001143.1:0-12089 GCA_013266185.1 Fusarium sarcochroum | reverse complement strand
ATATAATATTGTTTCTAAATAAATACCCAGCTTCTATAAATTTCTCTCTATTAGTTATTATTAGCCTATTTGCGCTTCTAACCTTTTCATAAGGTTCTATCTACACTAGTTTTTCAACAGATCACTCGGCTCTCTTA
This sequence comes from Fusarium sarcochroum, assembly GCA_013266185.1. NCBI lineage: Eukaryota > Fungi > Ascomycota > Sordariomycetes > Hypocreales > Nectriaceae > Fusarium > Fusarium sarcochroum. The sequence continues at coordinate 11,952 of JABEXW010001143.1, read as the reverse complement.
TATTAGTGGAAGTGCTGATTTGTAAAAATTTATCCATGATATCATATTTAGGTAAGTTAAGTATACAGCTATTGAGTTATTGACCCACCATATCACTTCTTTCTCAACTTATTCAAGGCCTTCCGCCACTTTATCTTCCTCCTCTGCCCTTTACTCCCATGATTTCCTGTGCTGTCGTTGTCCTGCCTCTCAGCAGCACTTGATGTCTCTAAACTTGGCACGGTGATACCTGTTGACCCAGCTGATGCAGTTGACTCGCTTGTAGTCGAGGTGATGCGGGGAGGTTGTAGTATTCCTCCACTCTCTGCCTGGGTAGCGGGGGTAGATACACCCTCATCTTCATTACATTCTTCAAACACGACATTCCCTTCGGTTCTCAGATCTGAGAATGGAACGTGACCAAAAACCACAGCTCCTTTGCTCCCAAGTGTCGCTAGGTTTACAGGTGTCGTTCCGCGAAGGGTGATACGTGACTTCCAAGATTTCTTAACGAGAAATTGTACTGGATCAGCGTGACAATCCTCGCCCACCATCTCACTACCACTGCCCCTGTTGCTTCCTTCTTGGTTCTTCAGGCACTTGCAAGGGCTGAAAGGGTGGTAGGGCGAACTCCATACGATCTTGCTCGTCATATGGCCCGCCGCCAGGCCTGGCTCCATCCTCAGGAGACGCCTTTCGTACAACATTTGTAGCGTCGACACAGACGCAGTCATGTAGTCCATGCCCTCGGGGACAGACTTCCAAATTTTACAAACTGATTCTGGTTCATCAGGACGTATAAGATTTCCGAACCCGCTGCCAAAGATGGTGGTGACACCGATAGAATTTGTTAAATCGGCCCATCCATGACGCCTTGAGGCTAGGTGTTTAATACGAGGAAGGATTGGACCCAGTGGTGTCAGGACGTCTAGGATATCAAAGCCAATGATGTTGCAACGAAGGTCCAATGTCTGCGAAATTCGTATGCCGTCGTGAGAATCCACCTTGGCCTGTCGGTCGATCAAGATCTCGATCGAGTGGAGTATCTTCTTGACGCGCGTCTCGAGAGTTGAATATTGCGTCTCAGGTACGCCATCGCTGCGACGTCGCTTGCCGGTGACGTAGATATTGAGGTCGAGGTTGTCCCAGGATTTGAGAGTCTGAAGTGCTGCTTGACGCCCGATAAGCCCATTCCATTTGTCTTTGAGCTTCGTCACGTCGAATACCCAGTCATATGTCGACTCTGGGTCGTGTTCGTCTAGGTGTAGGGAGATACGAACAAGATGAAGCAGTGCTGAAGCGCCATCGCCAAGCCATGCACGGCGGTCTACTACATCATAGAAAACGATGGGCTGGATGGCTATCCACTTAAGCAGGCTAGGGTAGTCACTTTCTCTTTCTAGCCAAAATGGCTGCTCTTTCTTATTGAAGCTCATATTGAGACCACCGACTAGATCGGAACCCGCTTCGAGATATAGACGGTCGATGACGATGGAAGCCGGCGGCCTTTTTAGTCCAGATGTTTTAACTTGATGATTTGCCATTGCATCACCTGCTCTTAAGTCAGCACAATAGTCCACAGGATTATTTGGGAGTGTTGCCGTGCGTTAGCGCGCTCAATTTGGAAGGGATCGGCACGTGTCAACCTCAACGGGTGTGCCAAGGCTGGCCGCTGTGGGCTTGGAGAAGTGAAGCTCTTGGCGATATAACTCGGGGGTGTAGTGATGATGGGTTTGGAGGTTTGATGACAGTTGAGACCAATTGGAAAGCAAATTTACAAGGCATGTACTATATCAATTGGGAGCTAGCATGGGCAATTACAGTGTCATTTTCCGGTTTCTCGTGGTCCTGTTGAGTTCGTCTTGGTAGTGTTGACTGTGAGTACAACTTCTCATCAGACCCAATTGAAATGAGATTTCGCATCAGCAGTCCAAGAGTACGGCACTGAATAAACATATCAGCGCTTTCATATGACGGTTCGTGCATCAACATTGATCGAGAAATGATTGAGAAATTGTTGTCCCCAATTCTGCTGACATGGATGTTGTAGATGGCCTGGGCACGACATGCTTCCTCAGCGTGCTGAATTATTGTCGCATCGCAATAAAAACTATGACGCTCTATCCAGAAAATCCAGCGCTTCCTTTGAGAGCTAAAATCATTTGTGTTCGTTGGATGAAGTTCACAGTTGAGAGACCATGTCCATGTTCATATGTGGCCCACCGTGTTTAGTGCAATGCTTGTCGCTCCGCACTGCTACCTGGTTAAGAACCAACCTCCCAACCGTACTGGATGGAAAGTTGATTGGAACATCCAGGGCTTTCATTTAGTGTTATTCTTGTGTCTATTGGATGTAGACTTGTCGACAATGTCAATTATGAGAGGGCATATCGCTATCATACCTGGTTATAGTGGATACCTCGGTGAACCTCCAGTCGAGTTGAGTACTGGCTTTCCTGGTAGGCAGGTCACTAAATAATCAGGACTTTACCTAACTTTAGGTAAGGTTGACAGAATAAAGTAGATATCTTAGTCTACCTTTAACCTAACATATATTCTAGTTATTATGATAACCTATGCTAAGGCTAGGTAGGCGTTCTGATTATTTGCCGGACCACCTGCCTGGCTACCCTAAATTGTGTTATCACGAACTTAGATGTTAGTTAACCAAGAAAACCTCATCGATAATAAATTTTGCACTGGACCTCAAAGGATGTTTTACTTCTAGATTCAACATTCCAAAACGAGTACGTGCTTTCTCATCTCTTCGAGACCATCCTTGTTCCATTAAGTAATGTTGTGGTTGGCCATGTGTTAAGCGGTATTGCGTGCCATTACATTGATGGTCTGGAGAACTAATACCTGTTTCGTTCGTTTCTCCGGGAGGCCGACGGGAGGCCTGTTGATGAAACTGAAATTCCTCTTTTTTCGTGTACCGGTCTACCGATTGTGTCTCTTTAGCTTGTTTGGACCAAGCCTACAAGTCGCATGTCCGTATCTAGCACTAAGGCGCGACGGCACCGAACGCCAACACCGGCAAGCAGACTAGCAGCGGGTATCAGAAACTGGTCAGGCGATCCAGAAAGAACAACAGTCAGTCTATACATTAGACTAGGGTGCACTCGTGGTGTTGCACTACCGTGGAAGGTTGTTTTTGGAGGTCAGGATGATCGACGAGTGGGAGCCAGTGTCAGAGTAGTACTCAAGAAATACATCCTTCGTATGGATTTTATGACGTTTTCTTGTCTCTATCAATCTACTAATGAATTACACTTGGTTTTATAGCTCTCTGTCTATTTGACCATTTCTTTTTCTCTTTTAATGCTAAGATCACTGTGAAGTTATGCTAAATCGTTAGTCTTTCTGATTTGAGTTATATGGACCTATTGGTGATTGAGCGCTGTGTAAGTAGCTAGATCAATTTGTAAAGGGAAACTCTGTTAGCATATTTTACCTAATAATAAAAGAATCCCAGCTTAAGAAGTAACACGATGAAAAGTCAATTGTCGAACAACGACGGGCCGACCCGACAGGATGGGGGTTGTGCTGCGTCTCAACGGGGTGATGATCTGTCATGTCACACATGATAGCTATGATTGGCTTTCAATAAATACTGATTATGTTGAGGTCTAGGCTCTAATCCGCAACTATCCTACAGAGAATGTCAAGACTACACGAGACCTACACCTGCACACAACCTTCTGTCTGGAAGCACGAGAACAATACCCTGCGAGGAACCCAAAGGCCCCATCACGCATCAACCGCCGCCTCATCGTCATCAGGTGTAACAACAGATCCATACTTGGCAGCAAACCTCTCCCCAATAGCCCTGCACAGGTTATCATACGGAAGATTAGCCGTAAGATACGTACTATACAAGTCGGCAAACGACCATCTCGGAATATGATGGATAAAAAACTGAGCATCAAAGCCCAACTTAGAAATCCCAACCGCCAAGACCGCACGCTCTCGGAAAGACGAGAACCTTTCCGGATACTTGTCCAAGAGATGGTTTCGCCACCAGAGACAGCATTCATCCAGAGCTGCCATCATACGCTCGCCCTCAGCCTCGTCGACAACCGTCCGCTTCTCGCCAGCCACGTTTCACTTGGCAAATACCCATACATTCAAGGCCGACACATAATGCTCGTCGGTTCCCATTGTGCCTGTCGATATGACCCTGGCGACGATCTTGTTGCCGAAGATAAGAATGATGGCTTCGCCCCATGTTCGGAGGGTAGGCACTAACTCCTGGTGGAAATAGTTGGTGCCTTCAGCTCGTCTGTTGCATGCCTTGACCGGGCGCGAGCCTCGCTTGCGTTTGTTGACGCTGGCCGTGGTAGCGTCGCAGTCGAGCAGAGAGACGAGGTCTGCGTCGTTGTGCTTCCCCGTGTAGCAGACAATCGGCTTCATATTCATCGACCCACCATGTACCAGAATCTCACCGCGGTAGTCGCCCAGCGAGCAACCCTCCTCATCGCCATAGCAGACTCGAGGTCTGAATCGGTACTTTTCCGGTGTGTCTTCTGCTGCTGCAATGGCATCCAGGATGCGCACATCGGACGAAGCGCTGAGGTATGCGATCATCTCCCCCATACTCGGATAGCAGGTGATTCTCCCGGCAGAGCCTGCAACAACAGAGCTGACCTTTGTGTTGAATTGATCTAGGGCACAGCTTTTACTCCACTCGTCGTGGATCTCCATGCTCTCGGTCCAGTGTGGTTGCTGCTTGTAATGAAGAATCACAACGTGCTGATTCGGCTCATTGTGAGGAATCAGGGGTTTGTTGTTCACAAGTTCCAAAAGATCGTCCCAGTCGCAGAACTCGACCGTCATGCGTCCGGTGTATTGAGCCCAGAGCATGGTGAGAATCACATTCTGAACAAGATAGTTATCGAAGTCCTTCTTCCAACACATGCCATGCCCCAAAGTCATTTGGATTGCCTCAAGCTGGTCTGAGGTGACATGGTCTAGCATGGAGCTCTTGTGCGGATTCTTGACGAATATTTCGATCGACTTCATGCCAAGCTCGCATTCAAGAGACCGAGGCTTTCCAAGCATGCAAAAGACGAGGCGCACGCCGGGCTTTCCTCCTGGTATGGGACACATGTTGACAGGAGTACTCGGTCGACCAAGCGCTGTTTGTCTCTGAGTTACAAAAGAGGCGTTGCCCTTTTGGAGATTTTCCTCACTATTCATGACATCACCAGGCGTCCACAGCTTCTCGGGCCTGCAGTTATCGGGCTGCCCACGACGCTTAATTGCCGCGGCGTCGACAAACAGACATATATCGTCCCACGAGTATTGCTCCTTGTCGGCCAGCTTGTGGAGTGAGTCCCAGAACCTCTGGGAGTTTGTGTTGTTGAAACGGGTGGGCACTGTACCCCGGGCGAGGTTTCTAGTTCTGGTGATGGCATCTAGATGACCGGCGATCCTGTTGTCACTGGCCTTGTTGCTGACCTCTTCCTTAGCCTGTTTCTTCTCTTCGGTCAAGCCCTTTCTACTTGTCCGAGCCATGATGCGTGATTGTAGTTTTGTGGTGAGAGGTGTTGGAGAGAGTGGAGACAGAGGAGGGTATCTAAGAGAGGGTGGCGGGAAGAAAGACGAGGCAGAGAGAATGAACGAAGGCTATATAGCCAAATGGAAAACATGGCAACACTGAGCAAGCAAGGGTTAGGCAGAGAGATGTTTCCCATCACGGAAGAGTGCATCGCAAGATGCTAGGTAAGTCACCAATCATTTGGGCGGGATGTAATAAAAACATGTTGCCCGCATCGACCAAGTGATAACCCGGAGACTTAACGTCAAACCAGGTAATATATATGAGAAAACGAAGCGGGAGCAGGCAGCCGAGCTTGTTTGTCAGTTGGCCTGTTTGTTGGCCGTGTTTTACCGGATATATGCATGTAATGTGGCGTTCGTGCCAAGTAGCCATGGTAAAGCATGTAATAGCGAGTAACAGTCGATAATGCTGAGTAATAGTAGGAAGAACCGAGTAATCGCCAAAGAGGATAGGGTATTTAGCGGCAGACGAGTTAATGTCAAATGATATTCTGGTAAAGATGTTAGATTGGGTAATAGTTTGTAATTACATGTAACACGATGATACCCCCGGGGATCTGTTAGGTTACCTCTGGTGCCACAATTGATTACCCGACCGGGAATCAGACATGTAATGCAAAGTGAAAACATTGTAATAGCACGTAATACCATGTAAGACATGGCTATACGCGGCAACCTGGTTCAGTTGGCCATTGTCCAAATGGCCCAGCCAGCCACTATAGACCGATTGGTGAGAAGATGCACCCTCACCATAAAGACAAAGACAACAACCTTGTCGTCGCCAACCAAATGGCGCAAGGGATAAGCTGCCAAGCCCATTGTGCTGCACAGTTGTTTCAGCCACGATGGACCAATACACCAACACTTTGACACATGGAAATGAAGGAGCTCCTTAATAAATAATCATTGACTCTAATAGCAATTCCAAGACAAGAATAGCAACTCAAGGGTCAAAGAAACCGTTGTCCTACTACCATCATCATATGCACACATTTCAGCCTCAAACGATACACTCCAACTTCAGGACAACATCTTATATCCCGACGCTAGCCTACTACTTGCAAGCTTCATACGCACGATTGTGCGAGAACTATTCGATGGCAAGTGGACATCGAATCTTGCTGCGTGGGCTATTTCGTATACATATGGGTATTCGGGGCTATCTGAGCATGTCTTAGACTCTTGTGATGATGACGAGGCAAAGTCATGGTTTAATAAAGAGATTCGAAGGTTCAGTGTGGGCTTTGATCGTACAACTATTACCAAGAGTCAAGGCAAAGGAGGCAATAGTATATGAAATCGTTGGTGGTATTACGTATTTGTTAGCCTGAGTTAGTCTATGAGATCCAATAACCGCCCATTATTGTATTACATGGAAGGGTTCTAGAGCATTGCCACCTAGAATCTTTGATTGATCTGGCCACTTCTTAGAAGGACGAGTATGAGGCTTATCTCAGTAACAACACATGGGATATCATGACGGGCAACAACAATGCCCCTACTATTGCGCTCGTCAGCATGACCATACAGCTGGGTCTCATATCCGAGGAGCTCGATGATCTGGTAACGCCGGCGGATAACGTAACGTCTTCTGTATACCTGATATGGAGTTCCATGAACAGACTGGGAAAGATCATTGGCGAGTTGGTCATTGCCACCATTTACTTTGACCCGCCTGTGTCTGTCTTCGAGGCACTGACGAGTAGTCTCCAAGTTCGCGACATGTGCGCCCAGCATTTTGAAGAACATGGCATGCAAGTGAACCAGCTTCCACGCTGACCTCATTTATCCGCCTGTTTAGCGTTTAGTGGAAAAGCTGTCATCACGGCACGCAACCGGCTCAACGCCAATCACTCAATACTGGTAAACCAGACTAGCCTAAACGAGCCCTTCGGGATAACACAGTGATTTTGCAGGTGGCTTTCTAGGCAGGCCAGTATCAATATAGGTGCTACAGAATTGACCTTGACAGACTCCGGCGGAGTAGGGGCAAGTTGGAGAGGTGTGAAAAGGCCGAGACCAAATGGGTGCGAGAGGTCTCGAGACAGGACACGAGACTGGATGGGATACGAGGGCAAGTCATTAGAAGACCGAAATAAAGGAAGGAAATCGAGATGTAGTCATATTAAATGTGGTACCAGTTAAAGACAATTGACTCAGGGCTTTGTCTGTTGTGTCAACAATATCGATGTGGCGAATGGTTACGCCGGTATTGGCATAAAGTGTTAATATTAAAAATGAATTAACCAATCTTTTCCATGTTCTTATGCTATGGCTTTGTGGTAGTAAAATTACCAGTCCCAATAATGTCACCATCCTCTTCTCTACTATTCTGTGCCCGGTCAATGCGGAATTGACTTGTTTGGAACAAACGAGGCAGTTTCGTCTCCTCAAACAGAGTCCCTTGGGACACCATCCGAGCCAGCTCTTTGGCTGCCAACCAGATGACAGGCATACCGTGCCCATTAAACCCAGCTAGGATGAATTGCCCTTCTTTCTTGGGAACTTTACCAATGTGTGGATTTGAGTCATATGAATAACCCATGACGCCGGTCCAGATATTGCTCACTTTGGCACCAGTCTCTTCCCAGCCGCGGTAGGTACGCTGCATGTAGTCCTCGTAGTAGTCCTTTGCAGAGTCGATGAGGACACTGTCGTCCACATTGTCATACCACTGTTCCTTGAACGGCCGGAACATGGATGATGCGCCGCCTACGATGATGCTACCATCGTGTCGAGGGACAAAGTACGAGAGTGTGTTATCCTTGGTGCGCGTGATGTACGAGTTGTTCAACAACGGCGCCGTAGCTCCCTCAGGAATGGTGATACGACAGCAAATGCCCTTACAGGGGATGATATTTTTGCTGTATTCCGGGAGAAGTGCTGAGACATAGGCGTTGTTGGCGTGGATGACCTTTCCTGCCCGCATCTTGCCACGAGGCGTTTCGACGATAAACGAGCCGTCGCCCGAGGATTCTGGTGTCACAGAAGTGACAGGGGTATGTGCCTGGATGTTGACGCCTGCAGAAAGGAGTTGTCTTGTGATGTGCATCAAGAATTTGTAGGGCCAGATAGTCCCGGCCGTGAAGCTTGCGCATGCAACAGCGCCCTTGACACCGCAGATCTGTTTGACATGGATGGCGCAGTCAGCATATATCTACATGAACGTCTTTGGGCCGCACACGAAGCAATCTGGGCTGGTATTCGGGACACTTACGCCTTCTACTTTGTCGCCTGTGTAAAATACAACATCATCCACATACTCCAAGTTCTGGGACACCATTGATTGGTAGATGGCCTCGGCTTTCTTAGCCGAGTCCTCGTTACACCAGACATCAATAGAGCGGGTAAGAGTAAAGTCGCAATCTATCTTCTCTTGATCAATAATCTTCTTGATGGCGCGCAGATTCGCAATCTCAAACTCGGCAATCTCAGCACCAGCGCGCACGCCAGCTCGATCTATGTAGGTAGGAATATGGCCGTAAAGGTCTGGCCTGCAGTGTCCGCCGTTGCGGCCAGTAGCACCAGAGCAGATGCCCCTGGCCTCGAGAATGCAGATGGACGTGGCGCCGGCATCGCGGACGAGGTGGTGCGCTGTGCTGAGTCCTGCGAATCCGGCGCCGATGATGACAATGTCGCTGTAGTCAAGTAGCTGCTCTGAAGAGCGGTGGTCGCGCAGCTCGGTCACATCCTGTTGTTGCCAGAAGCACGGCGCTGGGTTCGGTACCGGCATGCACTTGGGCGTGCCGGCGGTGCGGGATGCGTTATCACTTGAGATGGCCATGATTGCGCTGTGATGTGATGAGGATTTGCGTACAGGATCAGGATCAGTGGTAGGTATGTTATGTACAGAGCTTGTCAGAAGATATGCACTGTTTTAATTTGGCTGAACTTTATTTATAGTATTGTGCCATCGAATCCGCTCGGATTCGTCGGTTTTTGTCCTGTTGGTTGGGGACTAGTTGACACGGTTACAGTAGATAAACCGAACTCGGACGTCAGCGGGGTCCACCGGGTCGGCATTACCCACTCTGGATAAAAGGTTCCGGCCCCGGTTGACAATGCCACTAACGGTATATCACTCACCATGGATGGATTACCGTAGCATACACGGCTCTAAGCTTCCAAGGATTAAAAGACAGGTAATTTGAGCTTGACGCTCTTTTCACAGGTCCAAAGCCGGTCGACCCCGGTCTGATCTGCAGCTATCACCCTAGCCAGATCTTCCCCGTATCTACCTAGGCCTCTCTTCCCGATAAGCCGTGGGCAACGAGGGTAGACATAAAGCCGTTTCATGATACGGGGAAACAAATCGTCACGATACTCGCATTCATCTCATTCATCAGAAAAAGACATATTTCTCTTGATTTTGTTTCCTTTCCTCTGCTTTGTTTACTTACTTGCTTGCTTATGCAGCAGTCCCCATTCCTCTCTTCGAAACAAAAAAATTCAATGTCAAATCACGACGCTTCGCCTCAATCTCTCAAACTTGATGCCATGCATGCGAAAAAAGAATTCGGCGGTCCTACGACTGACGCACGGCGGGACAGCGATGTCGAGAACATGGCTGGGACGGTCGAGGAGTCTCATCAGCTCAAGCAGGGTCTACATCAACGACACATTCAGATGATTGCCCTGGCGGGCACCATCGGCACTGGTTTGTTCCTGAGCTCTGGACGAGCCATTGCCTACGCCGGTCCGCTCGGTGCGTTCCTGGCGTACCTCATCATCGGCCTGGCCGTTTCGAGCGTCGTCTGCGGCGTTGGCGAGATGGGTGCTCTGGCGCCTCTCAGTGGTGGTGTCATCCGCTACGCCGAGCTCTTCTGCGACCCTGCTCTTGCATTTGCCAACGGATGGAATCAAGTGTACTCATACATAGTTTCTATCCCCGCAGAGGTCGTCGCGGCGGCAGTCATTATCGAGTACTGGGTCACCATCAACAGCGCCATCTGGATCACTGTGCTTGGTATTCCCATGATTGTCAGTTCGTTGCTGGCTGTGCGTATCTATGGCGAGCTCGAGTTCGGCTTCTCCATAATCAAAATCATGCTCATTGTTGGCGTCAACATCATGGCTCTGGTCATTACCTGCGGCGGTGGTCCCAACCACGAGTCCATCGGCTTCGAGTACTGGAAAAGCCCCTACGGGCCCATGGTTCAATACCTCGGTATTGCTGGGTCTCTGGGTCGTTTCTTGGGCTTTTGGAAGACGTTGAACAATTCGCTTTACGCCTACTCGGGTATAGAGAACATCACGCTGGCGGCTGCTGAGACGAGAAACCCTCGTCAATCTATCCCCATGGCTGCGCGACGTATCTTGATCCGCATCGCGCTATTCTACGTCGTGACCATCTTCATGATCGGTTTGGTCGTCCCGTCCACGGACAAAAAGCTAGTACCATGGACGGGAGACGCGTCCATGTCGCCGTTTGTGATTGCTGCCCAAAACGCAGGCATCAAGGTTGTACCGTCCATCATCAACGCTGTCGTGCTCACTTCGGCTTGGTCGGCGGGTAACTCTAACATGCTTGGCGGTTCCAGAATCCTATACGGAATGGCATCTCAAGGCCAAGCTCCGTCCATATTCCTGCGTATCAACAGATATGGCATTCCCTATGTCGCTGTTTCCCTCTATGGCCTCTTCATGGCTCTGGGATACATGACTCTATCCGACTCGGCCAGTACAGTCTTCACCTGGCTGCAGGACCTCGTCTCAATCTCTACCCTGGTCAATTGGATCACCATTTGCATCGTCTATCTGCGCTTTGTCCACGCCTGCAACAGGCAAGGGATTGATCGCCAGAAAGAACTCCCTTGGGCCGCTCCTTTCCAGCCTTATACGACCTACGCGTCTCTGCTCTTGTTTGTTGTGCTATTCTTCACTGGTGGCTTCACGACATTCATCCATGGGAATTGGGAGACCGAGACGTTTATCTCAAGCTACTTCAATTTGCCCTTTACTCTCATTTTATATGTCGGCTACAAGCTCTGGCATAAGACCAAGGTCATTCCCTTGGAACACGTTCAGCTTCGCTCTTTAATTGATCGTTACGAGAATGAACCAAAGGTAGAGCCAAAGCCTCGGCGGGGACTCGCAAGACTAAACATTCTTTGGTCGTGAACGTTGTGGGAGGTAGCAGGAGTAGCGTTGTGGGAATTCTTTGTGTATTAGCATGACATCAGATATCATATGCTTGATAGTAGTAACCGCTTTGACATAGTGTAGTTATTGGTTATTTTGTCAATACTTGCCTCTGATCCACCCTGTTCTTCTCAAGCTGCAAGCTGAGATTCCCATGTAAGAGTTTTAGTATTAATGTGACGTGCATGAGATTTGCCATTTCCATTCTCTTGCCAAATATGGGGATGTGATTGGATGTGCGACTAACTACATAGCATAGCATAGCATAGC
>JABEXW010001142.1:0-17653 GCA_013266185.1 Fusarium sarcochroum | reverse complement strand
GGGGTACTTTGGGAATTGGCCTGGGGCACGGATATCCGTAAGTACCGGTACCTTACCTTGGTCACTGACACAATCTTTAACAAATGACGGGATTGATCCTGTTTCGGGTTATTCGGGTCCGTTTTAACTAACGATTCTTTGTGTAACCATGAACATCACATCACAGACGCCTGAGGCACGTGGTCATATCTAACTGATGTAAATGTAAACTCGACAGAACCTCCGCCAATATACTTTTAGTGTCTGCGAAACCTTAGAATTCAATTGCATGTACTTGGTATTAAAAATGAATGATACTGGTTTTATTCAAGTTATGGGTTGTAGTTGCTCCTTATAGCCCGGTATCTGACACTTGGGCAACTTCAGCAGCTGATATCTTCTACAGTATCCAGCAACGAACTGATCCAAGCTGCAATGCATGCCCAATCGTCTTTGCTTCCAAGTCCAAGCGTCTGCGACTGAGGGGGTTTGATACTCGAATACCCGCCTCCCAGCATGGCATGTATAGAAGGGGACGTCGCATTTCTGTCGAGTCCCGAATGAGGAACCTCTCGGCTAACCCCATGCCCATCTACCAGCCCCGACGTTCTCGAATCTTTGGTCCCAAACTCTCACGCGCAGAAACTGGGCTGAATCAAACAAGTATGAGCCCATAAATCATCAAAATGCCATACGCCATATGTGCCTCACCTTGGGCCTAAACCTACAACGCCAATTATGACATGTAGTTTTATACATGATCAAGTATACAAAAGAGTGGCACGATCCCCTTGGTGACGTTTTCAAGTCGAGGGCGGCGTGTTTCTCTTCTTTATTGTTTCCATACGGGCACAATCTGCTCCCGAACGGGAATGCCTCACTTCTTGTCGGCAAACTTTTGATGGATGGCGCGGATCTGCTCTTCGACATTAACGTTTTGCATATGACCCAGCTGTGCCTGACTCTTAGCGTCCATAGCGCCGTCGTAGCTGTGAATAGCAGCCTTCTTTCTGCGCGCAAGCTCATCCTCGGAAAGCGCCTGCCCGGTGACGGGATCGAAGACATCGCTACGTTGGCTAGCAAGGCGCTTGAGATTGTTCGCGACATCGACATGTGAGATGTTGGAGGACGCATAGCGAGAGTCTGCCTTGGCCTTCTGCTCTTTCCAGCTAGGATCAAGAAGCTCAACTAAGATGAGGTTAGCATATTAGATACTTGGATAAGAACGGATAACATACTTCGCATATGAGCCTCAAGTTCATTCATGGGGATCTGCTGCTTGCAGTTAGGGCACAGTGCCATCTGAGCACCCTGTCTATTGGCAGCCTTTTGAGCTGCACGCGGTACGTAATTCTCCTTGATCTTCATAGGAGGAGCACCACCGCGCGCTTCGGCAGCAGCCTGCTGCTTACGTGCTTGCTGCTCTGCGCGCTCCTGGATACGGCGTTCCTCTTCTTCCTCCTGAGCTGATCGCTGTGGTTGTTGTGAGGCAGGGGCGTACGGCTGTAATGGAGGAGGCATCTGAGCGGGCTGATAGGCTGGTTGTTGAGGAGCGATGGGATAGGGAACGGGTTGGTTGGGGTATGCGTTGTAGCTGATCTCTTCGTCGGGCATGGCTTCTTCGATTCGAAGGTTGGAGCTAATAGATGCATTGTTGCGGTCTTCGAGGGATGCATACTGGAGATCGGACAAATTGGTCGGAGGTGGAAGATTGGCTTGCTCGTCAGCCTCATTAAAAGTGATGGTCTCAACAACCACAAAGTCGCCCCAATCGATCTGCGCAAACTCCTCCTTCTGCTTCTCTTCTTCCTCCTCTTTCTTTTGTCGTTCCGATTCAACGTATTTGGCATACTCGGCTCGTTGCTTGGCGCGATTCAGGACAAGGAACTTGTCGTTGATGTTGGCCTCGAGCTCCTTCACGCGCTGCTCTTGAAGCTTTCCACCTTCTCCGCTGAGACCGCTCGCGCGTAATAGTGTTGTGTATTGATCCACGATATGCTGGAAGAAGTTGTGAAGGGTATGATTAGGGATGAGAAACTGAAACTGCGGGTTGCCAGCTTCGCGCTGGGCCAGTTGCGTCATGAACTGACGTCCATTCTTGGCAACGAAAAGAGCTGATAGTTGAATGACGTCCAAATCCTTTCTATTGATGCGAGGCATTCGCGCGGAAAATTGGAAGTCGGCGGGCTTCGGGGGTCCCTGGGGCTTAGGAGGCTCGGGAGCAGCTTCACCCACGCGACCAGCAGCGATCGCCGTGCCACGTCCGCTCTTGACCTCCTCAAGTCGCCATTGATAGAATGGATGGTAGGCATCGGCAGGGTTGAGGAAGCTGAATTTCGGGTTGGAACGCTCCTTGTCGCGGATGCGATCCTCGAAGACGGCGCCGTTTCGCGCTACGTAGCCGGCTGTCTTTTCAAGAACATTTCGAATCTCACGTGGAGGAAGGACAACGCCCACGGGAGGCTTGATATCGTCGAGGGTGGATGCGGCGGCATCGCCGTTGGTTGTTACGGCTGCCATTGTGAAGAGGACGCGCTGGGGAAAAGGCTGATGGAGCTGCTAGTCGAAAGGCGATTTGGGAAATTTCGAGGTGTTCTGGCGACGCGCAGTTTTGGTCGGATAATCGTTGTTCCGTCATTGTGGCCTACATGCGAAGGCACCTTCATCATCTTCACATCTGTTTCCCTCAAGCTTTCTGAATATTGTCGGTTCTCTGAAGGCTTTATTTGGTCTTTAACAAGTAATCATTTCCTGATCTACTTTTTGGGGGATTTCGCTGAGGAATATCCATATCCGAATATAGCTCCTGTCCTAGCTGACCTGCCGACCTATCAACCTGGTGTGTATCATGAATAAACGCCCAAAAACTACAATCACATATCGAGCACACCAGAAAATGTGGCTTTTCTCCTTTATTATTTTGTACGTGATCCCTGAGCAGTACGTGTGACTCGAGTGGCCATTCACGTTGACTCAATATAAGCTCTGAGATAGCGAACTGCTTGATTTCCTTACCTTAGGTTGCCTAGAATCGAATCGATCACATGCAGGACGGAATCATTGAGCACGATTCGGTAGCAGACTGAACTCAATGTTTCAGGTCACATCACTTGGTCAATGCATATATCTGTCAGCCGCTTGACCTACACTAAGCCGTTTGATAATGATAGAAATTCTGTGTCTTGATTTACACCAATTTACCATCTCAATTGGCCTCGGCTTACCCTGGATTTCACTCAACGGATTACTCGCACGGCCCCAAATGGTCAAAGAGCTTATTCTACACAATATTTCCCAGGGGCAGAAGTGCCTTCAAACGGCGAAGGTGCTATTAAACTTAGCTTAACTTACCGATTTAATGGACGGGCTAGCGAGTAGACTTAGCACGCAATTCATGAAGCGCCCGCCATTTGATGTACAGTATCAGCCAAGATCGTCTCAACGAATGACATTGGATGAGTCGAACCAGCTTTGGTCGTGCGACTTCAAGTTGTTTACAGCTACAGTATCGGGTATTAACATACCTACCCCGCAGTAACCCGCTTACCCAGTACCACAAATGACGTTTATCAGCTGCCACGGAAAAGACGCCGTTTCCCCCGACCTACAACGCGGATTGGCATTAGTATCTTTTAACACACCACCGGTATTCGGCATTTTAAACCGCTATCGAGACTATCACAATCCTTGCTTGTCAATTGTGATACTTGATTGAAGATACAGTCTTGTACAAATACCTATCATCAACCCCAGTGGGCAGAACACCGCAAAACTGGAGTGGGCTCTCGGTGTAAAGCTTCTCCGTCGAATAAACCCCTCCTTTCCTCCATGACATTTCGGGAGTACTGTTCAGAGCAGCGTTGAACTGATATAAACCCTTCTTGATGGAGTTGCCAACATGGAGAGACTCTGCCCTTGAGGCCGCCTCTAATTCTCTGTTCGACGAGAGCTCCACCCGGTCCGAAGATGCCAGTGTATTGTTAGTACTACTGTCATTCTTTTCACCTTGCGAGAAAATCCCTCTGGACCTTTTTGTACGAGGATCAACACTACGAAAGCGTTGGACAGTCGAGGGGAAGATTGATCTCGTCGATGCGACCAAAGTTGGGCTGACTCCAGGGCTGGTCGAGCTATTGGCTGATGCCCAAAGACTTGCAAGAGCCTTTGGTGAGCTGTGTCAATCTGCGGCTGTGCTTAAATACTCCGATGAGACGTATCATCTAAATGAAGACATGTCGGCGCGGGTTCATCGAAGCCTCACTTTAGATGCTCTCCCCTTCTGGCGACAACAGGCTTTGATCGTGGCGTATAGGGCAATTCCCTGGAAGTACATCGAGTTTCCGTAAGTCTGAAGTCGACAACTGTGGAGCTCGAACTACTGACATGATACAAGAGATCCTGTGGTTAAACTATTCCTCCCACATCTGCACCATGTTATTGAGGCGTTCCAGGATTGTTTCGATGAGTTGCCTGCAGCCACCAGAACTGACTTCATGCTTACACTCATTGAGGCTTTCCGGTTCCCAGACATGGCTTGGAAATATTTCGCAATCGGCCAAGCAGAACTGGCCGCAGGACGCTTGAAGGACACACATCTTCGACTTTGTATCGGACAGACCAAGGCCGTCTTGGGACGTCTCAGTGGAAACATGGACGAAGCCACGGGTAGTCTTCAGAACCTTGTTTCGGACGATTCAGCTACCCCAATGAACCAGCGAATACGTTCAGAAGTAGGCGTCGCAATCATTCAACGTGCCTTGAACAGTATTCAAGTGGCAGATCTTACCACTGCGCAAAAGCTGTTGGAGGATTGGAATCCTCTTGGCGACGACCCCTCCCCTTTGGAGGATGTACTGTGCTTCCGCAAGTACTCGTTGCTAGGAAGGATTATGCGATTGCAAGGCAATTTTAGCAACTCATTGAAGCTGCTCGAGACGGCGCATCAGGCATCACAAGGGCCGAGTGAACTTGTTTTCGATGAGGATCTTCGGGATCTTACATGCGATCTTGCTGATGCTTTACGAGAGCTCGACGAACCTGTGACTGGTGAAAGCTATCTTCGCGCAGAAATGGTACGGCGAACCGAGAGGCCCGATCCCTTGCCCGGCAAATCTCTCTTGGAGCTGGCCTTGGCTGAAGCTCTCTTTGCCCAAGAGCGTTATGAAGAGGCAGAACAAATATGCGCCGACGTTGATTCGCGTTCCAACCTTCTCAAGTATGAAAGGTTGCGAGTATATGTCATTCTGGCCAAGCTATCTCACATCAGATCGGACTTTGAGGTCGCGTTGTCGCGATGGAGCGAGGCAATGCAAGCGCTGCAAGAATTCTCCCTAGTCGATGGACAGGTGCAGACCATCATCTCTACATCTATGGCTGATGTTTTGGACGCTCAAGGTCATAACTGGCTGACACGAGAATCTCCAAGAAAGGCTTCACTGACCGAGTTGGCAAAGCCACAAGGAGTTCCGCATTGGATCGCCGGTTTCCGGCAATGGGCAGACTATCTGCAATCCAGAGGAGCTCGGTGCGGCTAGTAGATATTTGTGATTGTTGATGAGCCTGGACGCATTAGTGAGATATGAATCTATGATGAAGGTGGAATTTAGATACCCAAGACTGAGTCAGTTAACCACTTTATGGTAATAGGCACGATTAGATATCACACAGCAAAAGTTTCTATGGAATGGCCATTCAGATATGGTCTAGAACGCGCGTTTCAAGTAGCATGGAGATCATGGGAAGAAAAGGGGTTAAGCTGCGTACCTGAACATTAGCCTTGTTTGGAGCTGGAGCCACAGCCGAAACGAAGGGAAACGGGCCCTCGTGTGGCTGCAGCAGTGTAGCCACAATACGAGAGGCGCAATATTGCTTAATCGATTGTTGACAGTATATATATGCAGATATATACGTAATTGCACTGAAATCAGGTCTTGATTCAACTCGAACCCGTCTCTCTTAAGCAAGCCATTATCGATCGCCAACGTCAAACACGTTTGCGGGAGCTGAAACCAGAACTTTGACTGTCATGAGCTATCGCCAATGGACGCTATTCATAGGTCGAATGGCACCTGCTGAAGCTCCGTTCTGGGGCTAGCGCTGCGGGGACACCAGGGGATCTTCACGAGCCGGGGCCAGGTTTGATTCGCTGCAGGGGTCAAGTTAGGGAGAACCTCCACTGGGCTGACAGCGGAAAAGGTACGTTCCCGTCTCCAGCTCTGTGAAGTGGGCAGGAACAGGAACGAGCCGAAAAGGCCACTGTAGCTACAATTTTTGAAGAGTGGAAGGAGTCTGACATGCGCCTGCTGCTGCTACCGCAACCACCCAGTCCCGATCACCAGTTCCAGTTGGAGTCTCAGCCCGCATAAGGTAGTTGGTGCTAACTAAACATCGCCTATCCCCTGAAGCTTCATCCCTCTTTTTTTCTTCTTCCTTTTCTTTTCTTCCTTCTTGCAATCCTCCTATCGCCCATTATCTCCCCCAGGCTAATCGCATCGCCTACTGTCGTTGATATTCGTATCATAACGACGGTCTGCGATTGAAGTTTTGGGTCCTTCTTCTTTTCTTCTTTCTATTCTTATCTTCTTTCTATTTAACCCCCCGGTCATCGATGAGGTGTCTCTAAATCCTCCACCGGTTTCCATTCTAGCTCTCCTTCATCAACTCTCGTTACATCGAACGATTTGAGTGTCTGCGATTCGGACACACTGTCCCCTTGCGATCGAATCGACTCGGACTGAATATTGATACTCGAACGCCATGGCTCGTACGAGGGGCAAGAGTCCCCAACCGCCGGTCAAGGCTTCGACGCCTGTGACCGAGAAACAGCAGCCGATTGCGGTTCCTCCACCTCAGCAGCAGCAGCAGCCCGTTGCTGTCACTACAAAGTCCAAGAACAAGGACAAGAACGACAAGTCTATCTCGTACAAGTCCGAGGGTGTTGAGGACAACGATGTCTTCCTCCTCCCCGTCTCCGACTATTGGATGGTCTTGGGCCTCATGGTCGTTGCTACCATTGTCCGTGTCTACAGAATCTACCAGCCCACGAGCGTTGTCTTCGACGAGGTCCAGTGCGTCTCCCTAGCTATCCGGAGCTCTGTTGTAGCTTCAATTCCCATTTCGTGTTCATCAATGTGCTAACATGTGCGTTCCTATCAACAGCTTCGGCGGTTTCGCTACAAAGTACATCAAGGGCAAGTTCTTTATGGACGTCCACCCTCCCCTGGCCAAGATGCTTATCGCTCTTACCGGATGGCTCGCTGGTTTCGATGGAGGCTTCGACTTCAAGGAGATCGGCAAGGACTACATTGAGCCTGGTGTTCCCTACGTTGCGATGCGAATGTTCCCTGCCATCTGCGGTATTCTCCTGATTCCTTGCATGTTCTTCACCCTCAAGGCTGTTGGCTGCCGCACCATGACTGCAACCATGGGCGCTGGCCTCATCATTTTTGGTTCGTGTTCCCCTCAGTGGTTCATCCTACAATCAAGACCCTGATTTTACTGACTTTTTGCAGAGAACGGTCTCCTGACGCAGGCTCGCCTTATCCTTCTCGATTCTCCTCTTGTTGCTGCGACCGCTTTCACTGTCCTCGCCTTCTCCTGCTTCACTAACCAGCACGAGCTTGGTCCTGCGAAGGCTTTCCAGCTTAGCTGGTGGTTCTGGCTTGTTCTCACTGGTCTTGGTCTGGGTATCACTGTGAGCATCAAGTGGGTTGGCCTCTTTACGATCGCTTGGGTTGGCTCCCTCACTGTTCTTCAGCTCTGGATCCTTCTCGGTGATAACAAGAACGTGTCCATGGTACGTATTCCTTGGTACTGGCCACTCTTCACCTTGTAACTAACATGTATACAGCGTCTTTTCATGAAGCACTTCATGGCCCGAGTCTTCTGTCTCATCATGGTCCCCCTTACCTTCTACATGGCCATGTTCGCCATCCATTTTATGTGCCTCCAGAACCCTGGCGAGGGCGATGGCTTCATGAGCTCCGAGTTCCAGGCCACTCTTAACAACAAGCGAATGAAGGATGTCCCCGCCGATGTTATGATGGGTAGCCGTGTTAGCATTCGCCATGTCAACACCCAGGGTGGCTACCTACACTCTCATCCCCTCATGTACCCTACCGGTAGCAAGCAGCAGCAGATCACTTTGTACCCTCACAAGGACGACAACAACATCTGGCTCCTCGAGAACCAGACTCAGCCTCTGGGAATTGATGGCCAGCCCATCAACGGTACCCATGCCTGGGACGCCCTTCCTGAGCCCCAATACATCAAGGACGGTAGTGTTCTCCGACTTTACCACAGCCCCACACACCGCCGTCTTCATTCCCACGATGTCCGCGCCCCTATCACCGAGGCTGACTGGCAGAACGAGGTCTCTGCATACGGTTATGAGGGTTTCGAGGGCGATGCTAACGATTTCTTCCGCGTCGAGATTGTTAAGAAGAAGACCCGAGGCGCTGTCGCTAAGGATCGCGTCCGAACCATTGAGACCAAGTTCCGTCTCGTCCACGTCATGACTGGCTGTGTTCTCTTCTCTCACAAGGTCAAACTTCCTGATTGGGCTTCAGAGCAGCAGGAGGTGACTTGTGCTCGTGGTGGTACTCTGCCCAACAGCTTGTGGTACATCGAGGGCAACTCCCACCCTCAGCTGGAGGGTGATGTTGAGAAGGTCAACTACCGCAACCCTGGTTTCTTTGGCAAGTTCTGGGAGCTCCAACAGGTCATGTGGCGAACCAACGCCGGTCTTACTGATTCTCACGCCTGGGATTCGCGCCCTGAGTCGTGGCCCATTCTCCGCCGTGGTATCAACTTCTGGGGTCGCCAGCACACCCAGGTTTACCTCCTCGGTAACCCCATCATCTGGTGGTCTTCCAGCATTGCTGTTGCCATCTGGGTTGTATTCAAGGCCATTGCCGTCCTTCGCTGGCAGCGCAGCTGCAATGACTATGCCAACACTACCTTCAAGCGATTCGACTATGAGATCGGCACTTCGGTCCTCGGCTGGGCTCTGCACTACTTCCCCTTCTACCTGATGCAGCGTCAGCTCTTCCTTCACCACTACTTCCCCGCTCTTTACTTTGCCATCATTGCCTTGTGCCAGCTCTTCGACTACGCCACTGCTCGTATTCCCGGCGTTCCCGCTCGCGAGACCGCTGTTATCAACCGAATCGCCACTGTTTCATTCCTTGTCCTCTCAGCCGCCGTTTTCACCCTTTACTCCCCTCTTGCCTACGGTAGCCCCTGGACCAAGGCTGACTGCAAGCGTGTGAAGCTTTTCAACACATGGGACTTCGACTGCAACACCTTCTTTGATACCGTAAGTTTTTCTGGGCGCCCGCATGCATATGGAATGAGCACTGACTGACTTGGTTAACAGTATGACAAGTACAGCGAGGTCCCCTCGATCAGCTCATCTGTGGTTCCTACCACAGCAGCCAACAAGGTTGAGCCCAAGCAGGAGGCTCCTGTAGTCGACCAGAGGGAAGACGCTGGTATCTCTGGAGCCCCCGTAGCTCAGGATCAGGCTGAGCACCGAGTAGTTGCCAAAGAGGAGAAGGTCGAGTACCGAGACCAGGATGGCAACCTCCTTGACCCTGAGCAGGTTAAGGCCCTTGAGGGCAAGGTTGAGTTCAAGACCAAGTACGAAACTAAGACACGTGTTGTTGATGAGCAGGGCCAAGAAGTCCCTGAGCCTGAGGGTGGCTGGGACGACCAGAACTTGGACGCTGGTGTTGCACCTCCCCATCCTGATGTTGAAGGTGTCAACAGCGAGACCGTCAAAGGCAATGATGAAGAAGCTGCTGCTCCCCCTCCCCCTCCTCCTGCCCAAGACGTGGCCGCCAGCAAGGATGGCGAGAAGGAGGCCGAGGAGGCCAAGGCCAAGCCTGCCAGTGAGAACCAGCAGGATGCTACCGTCAAGGATGAGCTGTAAAGATTTATTCAAGACTTTTGTCCTAATCGGCTGCAACACCTGGCCAGCAACAGGCCTTCCTACTTCCTTGGAACCTACCTCATACAAACCTCGCCACAAACCATGTAACATCATGTACTCTATTACTTACGACTTACGGTGGATGGGAAAATTACTGGTGGTCTCATATTAGAAGAGAAGGCTGGAAGGAAGAAGATGTGTCTTGATCTCGAAACAGAAAATCACAGAAAACACAACCAAAAAGCAGGAGAGGATGGGGATATAAGAAACCAGAACCAGGACGCCAGACTAAGGCGTATTCTCATTTGTTGGTATATGTCGGGAGTAATGTTGTGGCATTGATATGATGTTGGCAATAATGCACACACATTTCCCATCTAATACAATTTTTCATGTTCAAGTTCGAATATTGTTCGACGTTAATAACTGTGACGGTTGTGTTCAGTGTACGTAAACGTGTACACACCAAAGCAATACGGCCATTGGGTTTCTCGCCTCACCTTACCTCAAGATACGCTGCCAAGACAACAGCGTCGTAAACGACACAAAAAGGATCTCAAAGATAGTTGGTATCATATCTATTACTACTACAACTAATGGCAGCGTCAGAGGGCATGCTTGACGGCCGTGAGTAATCTAATAAATGTAAAGCTAACGCATGCCAGTGTGTTGCGTGCTCTTGTTGTGCATGGTGACAACCCAATCGTGACGCTCTTGATAAAAAACAGCAGAGGACAAATATGTCATTCCAAGGAAACCCCCTTTCCCGACCTTTTTGCGCCGCCCGAAAAGAATGATGCGCATATGTCCGTGAAACGCCAATAATGAAACCCCGACCTGAGTAGTCCATAAGTGATTGACCGATTGCTTGCTTGCTTCCATCCTTCCATCCAAATTCCCGCGCCACATTCGTCCAGTAAATGATATTGGGGGAATCTTCCGTCCCCTAAGCTCCGTAATAGTTATGACTCTACTACGTGTAGAGTGGTAACGCCGCGAAGGCGTAATCCAAAACAATGCATGCAGTCCTGTAGCCCAAAATAGTATACATAGTAATACACAAAGCCCACGACGGTGTCGAGACTGTCCACCGAGGGGGTTTGAAAAGATGTTTCTTCCTTAATCCGTTGTTGGGATGGTGATCGATAGTCGCTTCGTTTCCTCTGAGCCAGCGATGCTCTTCACGTCGAGAGATTGTACTGAGCTGCGTACGCTCCTTGCCCCATCAGTCTGCGAAGGGGGCGTATGTGGCTCCTCGATTGGGCCCTTCTTGCTTGTGTCGCTCCTTGTTCGTTCCATTGTCATCGGTGGCGTTTGAAAGCCAGGAACTTCGAGATGATCCGACGTCGCACTTCCATCGTGGCTATTTCGTGGGCTTTTCTCCATATCGACAGAGAGGGGCGCCTGGATGCTCGGAATTACACCCCCTCCAATGCGGCACCAGAACATCTGCTCCCGTAGTCGTACACTCTCTTCCCAGGCAGCCTTTTCGTGGTCCTCATTCTCCGCTCGCCAATGGCCATCTTTGACCATACGCAAGAAACCGAGGAAGTCACAGGTAGAGCGTACGCGGCTGAGGCAGTACTTGCAAAGGGGGTGCCGTTGAGCAGAATCGGTCTCACTTGTGCGGAATCGGTGGTTTCTGAGATACTTGGGATCCTTTCGAGAATCACCACAAAGGGAACATGGGTAAAATTGCGGTTTTGTCAAAGCAATGAGAGTTCCAGAAGTCGGCACGGGTTCGACGACCAAGGATCCGTCAGCAATCGAGGCAATAACGGATCGGCGAGCAAGCCATGACAAGCCCGGTGCCATGTCCAGACGAAGTGTTGGCTCAATATCTTCTGCCAGAACTCGCTTGTAGAACTTGGTCTCCTTCAAACTTGGGAGAGGGGTAGCAGAGGCGTTTGAAGCAGCACTGACGGTCGAAGCAGGGGTGTTTGGCGATTGGGGAGCACTTCCAGGCCCAGGAATCGGTGTGCCGAGCGAAGTTGTGGATGCATTCGAGGGATGAGCACTTGATGTCGAACCGCCCATACCGAAGCCAGTTAGTGCATTCAAAGCGCTCACAGAGCCTGAAGATACGCGGCTACCGGGGCGATTTCGAGAGACTCGTGTAAGGCTGACAAAATCATCATATGAAGACAAGTCGGTTCGCAGGACAGGTTGAATAAGGTGGGAGAAGCTGGTCGGGTGAGCGGGCTCGACAGCAGCCCCCCATAGTGAGGGAGCTGGCTCTTCAGTAGATGGTCGCTGATCGTCTCGTGAATCTGATTTCATTAAGCCAGGCGAAGAGGGGGCAGTAGGGTTGGTATGATCGTCTCGTTCCGAAGCCATGTGCTCCATGACATGCTTGAGTTCGACAAGCTGCTCCTGCTGTGATTTAAGGATACTCTCTGTATCAGCGAGCTGAGACTTGAGCTGGTCATTTTTGCGTTGCAAAGACTCGTGATCAGCTTTGGCTTCCTCCTTAGCAGCAATCACCATCTTGTTCGCTTCCTCGAAAAGGGCGGCGGTAAGGTTTTCGAGTTCTTGCTCAATCTTCTTTTTTTCCATTTCCGTATCAAGACGCTTTTGGCGTTCCGCAGCTACTTTGGATTGCCAAACCTTCTTTTCAGCCTCAACGGTGTGCTTGCGAACCCATACGTCACCAGCCAGCATTTCGCGTTGCGAGGCATTTTGAGTCTCTAGCTTGCGAATGCGATCGCGTGCAGTATCGAGTTCGTGTCGTGCAGCGGATAAGGAATCATCGAGAATGGTCTGATGGTTGATGGCATTGATGAGCTTGTTGCTGAGCGTGGCAACTTCATTGTTGAGATCGGGGTGATGGGTAGGAGTGGCGATACCACTGTCATCGGCCGGGCTTATGGCACGACTGCGAGGATCGGGTATGGTGCTCATCTCATCGCCAAAATCAGTAGGCGCACTTGGTGAACCTATAGGTAGATGTGTCGAGGAAGAGGATTTAATCGGTGTGTGGTCGGGAGTAAGTGACGGGGTTCGAGGATGATAGCTAGGGGGAGCTGCGATTGAAGAGAGAGATCGAAAGTGGCCTAATGATCGCCGAGTAGCTGGTGATTTTGTCGCGAGAGGCTGACCCCAGCCGGCAGCGGCGGCGGACATTGGAATAAATCTACAACGCGTAAGCTCGAGTTGGCAAGTCTGATGGATAAAGTTCGATGATAGAGTTTGGGCCGGACAGAAGGTGTGACAGAAGAACAGAGGGTGGTGGGAGGTATCCTGAGTCAAGAATTCAAGATGGGAAAGATGGCAACGTACGAGTCCATTGTAATCGGGCGCGTGGTTTGTGTGTCAGTTGAATACGTCGTGTGCTCTCGGCCCGGAGAGACGTGACCTGACCTGGCGTGACAAGTCGAGACGAAACGACAAGTCAACGATCAGACTTGGAGAGTCAAACCCGTGGAGAGGTGAGGGAATTCAGACGTGGGAATGAAGAAAGACGGATCCTCCGGACCCGACAAGTAACGACGAGTGAGGGCGAAACGGGGAGGTACAGTACTGTAGACTGTAGGTTGACGAGAGGAGACGGGAGACGGGAGATAAGAGACCCGAGCGAAACCCCGACCCTCGCAGAGTGGAGTGAGACAGCGGCTTGAAACTGCGCGAGCCACGTTCCACGACTGAGGACTGAGGGAGTTTGATAGTCGATACGGATGAGAAATGCTGTGGCTGCTTTGTTCTGACAGCTGACTTCTGTTGCCAGGCTCTAACAGTCGATACGAAGTGCGTAAAGCGAAAGAGAGGAAGAGGGAAACCTGGAACCTGATTGTGCTGCGCTGCGCTGTGCTGTACGAATACGTATGTAGCAGTGGCACGGGCGGCCGCGGTCCCTGGTTCTCCGCAAGCTTGTGAGATGGAGATGGGTCCCAATCCGACAAAGTCGTGTCGTATCGTATCGGCCGCGGATCGTAATTGGGAGGTGGAGTCTTTAAAAGCCGTTTGACGATGTAATGATGTCGACGCGAAGAATATCCAAGAAAATTGAATGGAGTTTTTTTCTTCTAGGGACTGGATATGGTTCAATGCAAGTAAGTACGACTGTGCTGGCTCATGAATCGCGCCTTCTCCATGTTCCTTTTCTTTTCGCCTCACTCACCTGTCGTGCTCGACTCGCTGCATCTGCAGGGCTTGGAGGAAATGGGAAGGAACAGCGGTACGAGAAAGCCAAGTACCCATCTGACGTTGGCCAACCAGACGTCAGAACACAAACAGGGAAGGAGAGACGCGATCAGGCCTAGACCTTGGTTTGCCCAACCGGACTCTAAGCGGAACCGCCTGCGCCACGAACCATCCGCTGACGCCACGCTATCACGTCGCAGGCGCTTGTCGCAGTGTTTAATCCTTGTTTGGCATAGCCAATATTCACGGTCGTTGC
This sequence comes from Fusarium sarcochroum, assembly GCA_013266185.1. Classification (NCBI taxonomy): domain Eukaryota; kingdom Fungi; phylum Ascomycota; class Sordariomycetes; order Hypocreales; family Nectriaceae; genus Fusarium; species Fusarium sarcochroum. Next base: position 3,347 of record JABEXW010001142.1, on the reverse strand, counting down.
GGTGGTCGACTGATAGATACTTGAACACGAAGTATCGCGCGTACACTTTATCCGTAAGGAAGCTTTGATAAAGCTAAGCTACGGGATGCGCATTCAGACTTCAGTGCGAAAGCCCGTGCGCTAGCGATTCAAGGCAGGGGCCGTTCCAGCGCCCTATCCGGGGCTCGGTTTATTTTTCTAGCAGCTACCTAACTTTTCAGTGAAGCTCTCACTGGGTTATCGCCGAGGTAGGTAAATTCCAGACAAGTCCAGGCCTTACGTTTCACCAGGCTGTTGGGCGTTGTCTGTTAAAGTCTACCGCCATAGTTGAAAGTTACAAGCTGAAAAGGGGAAAGGAGTAGAAGGCGACGAATTCTTCCTGAGTCGTGATGAGGTGAGATGATTTTTCAGGGTGCTTGGCGGTTATCATCTGTTGGGATATCACCAATTGCTGCAGGTAAAGTGCCTTCTCCAAAGTCCCTCTCTTCCAAGTGGAGGAGAAAAGTAAAGTGGGCGGTGATGACGGCTCCATTTTGATCAATCAAGGTGCTGGGGATGACGATTGACTGGGGACCCTGGTCTATTCAAAGCCACGCCAAGGGAGAGAGAGGCCGAATTGTTAAGGGAGAGTGAAGCGAGACAAGCGCTCGAGCCAAAGAAAACACGGCAATGACGAAGCCTCTCTTGTACTCTAGGGTAGACTGTTGTGCTTTTAGTCAGGTACCAACAGGCATGAAGCTTGTTTATCGCAGATCAACTGGAATGGACTTGTCTGAGTTGAAGAATTGACCTGTTCCTAGTGAGATCCGGTGGTCAATCATTCCGCCAAGCTGATCATTTTACCCCTGGCTAGTCGTAAGCTTGTTTCCCCCTGCAGATTGGCAACCACAACCACATACTACTTATGCATGTGTATTGACCCAGTAACATACAGTAGCACCAACAAATGCTGCAAGAATTAGGGTACAGCATATTTCTACATTACGCTGATGAGTTGGCACTGCAAGTGGTTGCCACAAACCGTTTCAAATAAGTGATTGTCTACGTCAACTCCAGTAATTGTCTGTGCCCAGGCCCAAGTGCCCCTTCATCCGTGTTGATTGCCATTCACAATAAGGGTCCAAAGCGCCTCATGACATCAGAGCAAGCATATTCCTTGAATGAAAATCATAATCATGAAAAACGATCGAGGCACGGTATGTATTGTGTCGTGAATTTCACAACAGTGAACAAATTATCGAACAAGCTGTTGACTACATTCCATAGCTGTATTAATTCTCCCCTGCGCCCAACACTAGCAATGACCGTTAAGCCTCTTTTGCCAGAGCTGTAAGTTGATGCGTGTCTCACTTTTTCAGCAGGCTGTAGGCTGGATGAGGCTGCGAAAGTGTAGTCTAGTACCCATTCCAGTCCCTTGACCAATTCACCCCCGACGTAGCCGCAAAGATGGATATTTTATGGGAGTTTTCAGAAGGGATAAAATATAGCAAGCTATAAGAGTAAAATCTTTGCCTACGCAAGACTCCATGAGTATATCTTGGAACTGCCTTGGTAATTAGTCTTCGAACTAGGTATCCTCAACTGGAAAGCAGAGCTGGCTAGTTTCACGCTCATCTATGAGCGTGCAAGAACTATCGTTTTATTATCGATCTTGATCAAGTCAAGTATTGGGTGGGTTTACGTTAATGTTGCGAGCGAAACTGCAATGCTACCGTATTCAAGCACTTCGACTTTAAAATTGGGCTTTGCTATATCGTGTGGGCTCTCCTTGCCTGCCTTTCATTTATCAAGTCTCTTATAGATCTTTTGTAGACAAGTGCTCTGAAATGCTAAAACATGAGTGGGATATGTATCAGTAAGACGATGGCAGACTCTGGACCCCCTATAGTTTTCATGTTATCCAGATACAGTTATTATGTTAGGCAGGACAAACCCATGGGCTTAAATAGTAGAGATTCGCCAAAAACATCGTTCTTCGGCAGATCAAAGGCTTGGAACCTTGATTTGATACCACCCTCCATTCGTTAGGTTAATGTCTTTCGTACTCGTGCGAACAAGTTGTCAAGCGCTCGAGATTGCCAGCTAACATTTCCGCGAGCCACCGACATAGATACTTGGTTGACCAGTTTAGCACATGTAATCAAGTCTTGTCTTTTGTTTAAGAATGACCATGTTATGAGACCAGTGTTTCAATAACCAAATACCTGCGTGGTGAGTCGCGGTCAACAACATACATGAGCCAATAGTCAGATACTTCCCCCTCCAGGTTCGTTTCAAGGTATCTCATGGGTCTTAGAAAATTTGAATGATTATCAAAAGGGTTTCTGGCTGAAGCACCAACTAACGAAGGCGCCGTAGATTGCTCAGGCTTGTTGTAGTCCAAGTGAAAATTCTAATGATACTGCTGATAATCAAATGTAGACCATCAGAGCAGGCGTTGTAGCAAGGCCACGAAACGTGCTCAGTTGTTGATAGGCAAAGTTGCTGGTACAAATTCACAGTATGAAAGGATGAGAACAGCTCTGCAAGTCGATTCTTGAAGAGGTTAGGAAACGGCCATTCAGCTATTGCTCTATTGTGGATGATATATGACACCAGCTGAGCGTCTTTGCAAAACCCTGGAGTAGATGCGATATCACCAGGAACAAGCCTCGAAAGCTCGATTTTAGATTACAATTATTTCATCTAACTAGTATAAGCCCTATGTATGATGCCGATTGATATCAGCTCCGCTCCCTACATCCTCGCTTATACCGGCTGAGTACACGGTCTGCTATCTGATGGTGCTGCCTTCCAGAGGTATGCTTTAACTATCGTACCTTGAGGAACACAGTAACACGGTCTGCTATATTATTGGAGGAGTCATACGATTGCCTGTGTTCCTGGGTACTAATGAGGCACTGACTCTATAAGATGATAATGGCTGAGTAGATCATATTGGACTGGTTCGGAGACTCCGAGCTCAAGTAATGTTATCGCACTTTGCCAGTCTTAACCGATATCTGTTTTCTTTCGTACTGGCAAGTGCTTATATCGAATTGAGACGTCTAGTATAGGAACTAAATAAGAATATTTGAATCTTTTGTGCTCTTACTTGTACACTTGAGTCGAGAAGTGTGCTACCACATCAGGTCATATCCAAGCAGTATCTCCTCCAGAGGCTGCCGGCACTTTCACTACTATTTGGGCCATATATACATCTACACTTAGTTCAGCTGTATTAGACAATTGATATTACTTGATGATATTCCCACGATAAAGTCATGCGTGGGATGCAAAGCCGGTCGGCCGAAAAGAGTGGAACATCTTGAGAATAGCATTCATGAAAGGCAAGGTACGGCCGCTCTACACGGTACTAACTTTGCTGC
>JABEXW010001140.1:0-24254 GCA_013266185.1 Fusarium sarcochroum | reverse complement strand
GGGGAAGATATCGAGCCGCCCAGTGGTGTTTTATAATTAATCAATTCTTTGTTCTTATTATATATGGGTAGTAAGTATTCTAAGACATGTTAATATAGATTTACTCGTGGATTTAGCTGGCCTTGAATTTAATCTTAACGATTTCATTGTGGGTAAAAGGTCAGATAATGCTGACACGATAAAGAATTACAGCTATTAACGTTGTTTCTTCGCGATATAACTTCAAGACCAATTGTATCCAGCTACTTCAAAAATTACAAATGTGTCGAGTCCTCCTTAATCTTGCCCATCATCCGTTGACCAATCTCACCATCAACCTTGCTAAACATAGCCACGACAGCTTCTCTCAAAGGAGCCGGTACACCAGTCAAACTTCCAACCACATTTGACACGAACTTCTCCTTCTCAGCCTCATCGAAGACTCTCGTCCACAAATCCCGAGGCTGGACATAATCCTCATCATCAACAGGGATCTCATTCAGTCCCAGCAGAGCATTCGCAGCAATCCGCTCGTGATGTGTAATCTGGGTGATGGATTGAGCCGAAACGCCGGGGCTAAGAGTGCTTCGTACGTAGTTAGGGTCGGCGCCGTAGTTCTTGGTGGTGGTGAGACCGTCGCGCACGAAGGGTGCGTAGACGGGGGCGATGGGGCGGTTAGGGGTGAGCTGGGCGTAGTTGGAGCCGAGGCGATATCGCTGGGCATCGGGATAGGCGAACATGCGGGCTTGTAGCACTGAAAATGGTCAGAATCACATCTTGTATTTATAGGCGACGATGACTTACTGGGATCAGGCGTCATGGTGATACCTGGGACGAAGTTGGAGGGTGAGAAAGCAGCTTGCTCAATCTCGGCAAAATAGTTGTCGGGCTATTGTCATTTAAATCAGCTTTGTTCTTACTTACATCATGAGTCAACTTACGTTCTTGGTCAGCGTCATCTTGCCAACCTCGATCAGAGGAAACTCCTTGTGAGACCAGATCTTGGTGATATCGAACAAAGCCCGACCAAAGGTCTCAGCCCGCTCCGGCTCCATGATCTGAACATACAGCTTCCACACAGGGTACTCGCCTCGAGCGATCGCATCCCAGAGATCTTCGGTATGGTAATCGGCGTTGGCTCCAGCCTTCTTCTCAGCTTCATCGGGGGATGAGAAGCTGGTGTGGCCAGTCTCGGGGCGGAAGTGGAATTTGCAGTATCGGGGACGGCCGGAGCTGTCGACAAGCTTGAATGTATGGATACCGAAGCCGGTGACGCGACGGATGGAGTCGGGGAGGCCGCGGCTACCGAAGAGGTGCATCAGGGTGTGAACACTCTCGGGCTGGTTGACGTGGAAGTCCCAGAACTATGAAACGTTAGAATGTGTAACCAAGAGTCCGACAAAGAATTACTCACCATAGTTGAATCCGGTCTGTTGGTAGCGGGGTGTCGCTTGTGGCTGCGGTTGAGGGAGGGGAATCGCATGGGATCACGGACGAAGAAGACAGGCTTGACAGGTCAATACTGAACCCTGAATAATTTCAGAATTAATACTCACGACATGGTTGCCGACAATGTCATAGTTTCCTTCCTCTGTGAAGAACTTGACAGAGAAGCCTCGGACATCGCGAACGGTATCAGCACTGCCCTTTTCGCCGCCAGTGGTGCTCAGGCGGAACAGGACCTGAGTCTTCTTGCCGACAGTGTCAAGGAACTTGGCGCAAGTCAATTGAGCGATCTCGGGATTTGTGACTTCGAATTCACCCCAGGCACCGGCTGCCTTTGCGTGGACGACTCTACAATGTGTTAGTCTGGCGGCTCGTTAATTGTAGGGGGCGAAGGATGCTATCGTACCGCTCGGGAATGCGCTCGCGGCTGAAATGAGCCAAGGTCTCGAGAAGAAGGGTGTCACCAAGCGTTGTGAGGCCACCACCGCCAAAGACAGGCAAAGTGGTGCTCACAGAGGGATCGCGAACGGGCTGACCTGTGCAAGTTAGAAGATGAAAGTGTGGGTACGGATGGTGCGCATACCCTCAGTCAGAGTGTAAACAGGATTAGACATTGTAGTGGGTTTGTAATAGAAGGTATGAAGATGTTTGACGGTCAAAAGCTCAATCCAGCAACGGAAAGAAATGAAGAAATTTCAAGATCAAGACTAAATACTCCATTTCACATTACGGCATTGTAATTGCGGCGGTCAATGCCGAGCCCGCCCCGATAGATAGCAACGGGCCCTGGAATTGCGGGATATGCGGCGAAAGTCGATAAGATAGAGGTAATCGTGAACAATCTCCATAGCGAGTCCAATCATGAGGCTGAATTGGTAAGCTGTATCTTGAAGTGGGCTCGGTGTCGTCGGCGGTATTACTATCTTCGGTTACTCTGCTTTGATAGCTTGATGTCAGCAAGATACCGACCTCATGCCGAAGAGCCGCTAAAACTGGGTCTTGACGAAGAATTCTAGACTATTTCTAAAAAGGATAACTCGGATCTGGTTCGGGATGTTGTCGATGCTGCTGCGATCTTGATGGTGAGTGCGTAATACACCGAAATCCACACCGAGGCTTCCGAATAGCATCACAGGTAATCGGCTTTCAGAGTGACGCGTGTGTGAGCATTGATGGATATTGAGGTAATTCTTCGTATGAATGAAATAACAGGTTTTGGATATATAATGCTTCGTATCATGATGATTGATTCGTTTTTTCTGTATCATCAGCCATTCTCGGTTTCGATTCTCAACTCAATCTCTTAATTACTTCATACCTTCTACCTTCCTCCAGCGTCCATACATTGGATATAATCATCAAATCTCTTAACATCACATTGTTTGACATACTTTTACTCCATTGATCATGGCTTTCGTCGCCAACGGTAACGAATACGACTTTATCGTCGTGGGTGGTGGCACCGCTGGCAACACCATCGCCGGTCGTCTCGCTGAGAACCCTGCCGTTCGCGTTCTCATCATTGAAGCCGGAGTCCCCAATCCTCATCAGATTCCTGAGATCACCACCCCCTCAAAGGCCTTCAATCTCCGGGGTAGTAAACATGATTGGGCCTACAAGTCAACCATGATCAAGCGAGATGACTACGAACGCATCGAGAAGCCCAATACCCGAGGTAAGGTTCTCGGTGGATCATCTTCTGCCAACTACTTTACTTGGATTCCCGGATCAAAGCCGACTTTTGACGACTGGGAGACATTCGGTGGGCCTGAGTGGAACTGGGACGGTTGCGTTGACTACCTCCGCAAAGGCGCAACCTATCACGATGACGAAAAGCTCTACCCTGCAGAGTTGCAGAAGATCGGCACCGATGGCCCCATACAGATCGCGCATGCCGACCTTGTTCCTGAGATGCAGCCTTGGCGAGATGCTTTGACGCAAGCTTGGGTTTCCAAGGCTGAGGTTCTGACTGAGAATATCTACGATGGCGAGATGCGTGGTCTTACCCACTGCGTTGATACCATCTATGCTGGTCAGCGACAGGGTAGCTTTTTGTACCTCAAGAACAAACCCAACGTCAACATTCTCTACGGCGTTCAATCCAAGGAATTGATCATCGATCCTCGTACCAACACATGTCTCGGTGTCACCGTCATCAACCCAATTACCAAGGCTGAGCTGAGCGTCTACGCCAGTCGCGAAGTCATCGTGTCACAGGGTGTTTTCGAAACTCCTAAGCTTCTTATGCTTTCCGGTGTTGGTCCTGCTGATGAACTTACAAAAAATGGAATCGATGTCAAGGTTGACTCACCCCACGTCGGCCAGCATCTTCTCGATCATCCGATCGTACCTTTTGTTCTTCAAGTCAAGGAAGGTTATGGTCTCGAGGATTATATCCTTCGAGATGGCACTGCCAACAGCACTGCTGTTGAGCAATACCAGCGCGACAAGACCGGTCCAATTGGCTCCGGTCTTCTTGAGCTTGTTGGGTTCCCTCGCATTGATGAGCGTCTCGAACAGTACGACTCCTACCGTGAGGCGAAGGCTGCGAATGGTGGCCTGGATCCTTTTGGACCTCAGGGTCAACCTCATTTTGAGCTTGACTTTGTTGGAATGTTCAGCACTGCTTTCCAGTGGCACTATCCCATTCCCGAGAAGGGTAACTACACGACCGTCATTGTTGATCTTCTACGCCCGCTGTCAGAGGGCCAAGTCACTCTCAACAGCAATGATTCTCTCGCACAGCCTAACATCAATCTTAACTTCTTTGGAAACGACCTCGATATTCTTGCTATGCGCGAGGGTGTTCGCTGGACATATGATTTGCTTACGAAAGGTGCCGGTTTCAAGGATATTGTGTTGGGCGAATACCCTTGGAGAATGCCCCTTGAGTCTGATGAGGAGATGAAGAGGGCTGTGCTTGATCGTAGCCAGACCGGGTACCGTAAGTAAACCGTATATCACAGTGAGTCCTGGTGTTAACATGTTACAGACCCGTGCGGAACTGCTCGTCTCTCCAAGAGCATCAAGCAGGGTGTTGTTGACTCCAGACTTCGTGTCCATGGCGTCAAGAACTTGCGCATTGCTGATGCTTGCGTCATCCCTGTCATTCCCGATTGCCGTATTCAGAACTCTGTCTACATGATTGGAGAAAAGGTAAAAGCTCATTATCTCGATCCTCGTGTCCCAGCTAACGGATAATCTAGGGTGCCGATATCATCAAGGCTGACCATGCCGACATCTACAGAGAGGGGGCTACGAAGAAGGTCAATCCTTTCACTGCCCGTCTGTAAATCGACGTAAAGGCCGTGAACGCAAGTGTAGGGGAGGCACACCGTAGCTTAAAGGGAAGGTGGAAAGACAGAAAATATTAGACGGTTATGAGCAACGAAGACATAGCATAATCTCGAGCTTAAACTTACTTCAATCGCTTCCGAAATAAAATTTTCTTCTCTCGGTTTGAGGTCTAATAATATCCAACTCCGCGCGGCACTGCTGTCATTAAACACAAGTAAGTGTACTCGTCTCACCTCACACTCTAGCACACATCCCTTTTCCCGCTGGAAGTCCCTGAGAATTACATCTCCTTTAAGATTTTATAGCGTTTTGTTGCTTAAGGCTACTCTATCTATTGAGTTCCCCACTGCAACTGATAAATGGAATCAGAAACCTTGTACTCCCGCAATGCGTTTATAGCACCTTCCGCAGTCTCGGCAGTGACGAGAATATTCTTGTTCCCAGGCTTAACAAAGCCCTCATCAGCAGCACGATCCAACCATTGGATAATACCGTCCCAATAGCCTTCGACATTGAGTAGCACAATGCCCCGATTATGTATTCCAAGCTGGTTCCAAGTCGTCGTCTCAAATATCTCCTCCATTGTTCCAAACCCGCCACTCAAGCCTATGAAGCCACTTCCAGGGCCACCTGAGAAGACTTCCTCCGCCATCAGCTTCTTCCGAGTATGCATATCTTTGACTAGAGTCGTTCGGCCGAAAATAGCTTCTTCGGGGATGCCTTGGGTGATGTTTTTGGCATCATCTCGCTCGTGCTTGACCAACGCTTCGGGGATGATGCCATGGACAGATTGTGGGCCATTAATGGCGCATAAGGTCTTTGCTACTTCTCCCATGAGACCGACTGTTCCTCCTCCGTACACTTCTGGACGTTAGCTGCACCCTATATCGGCAAGATTTGAGAGATGGGGAGGTCCATGCTAAGATATCACTTACCGAGGTCAATGTTGTTAGCAGCCATGGCTCGCCCGAGAGCGCGGGCAGCCTCAATATGAGCGGGGCTCGTGCCACGCCATGCACCGCAATACACGCATATCTTGGTACGCAGATGATGAGAGGTAGCAGGGCCGTTTTCAGACATGACGTGTTTGGACTTGGTCGCAAAGTTGGATGTGGACCCGATGTAAGATTGAAGTTGACGAGGAAGCTTATGCCTAGTTAGAGAACGACTTCGGTGCAAAGAGCGAAGTATAAGCAGAACTTTGAAAGTATGAGTCAAGGTGAGACTCATGGTTCGCGCTTAAGACTTTTAAAACTTGTACTTTAACCAACCTTCGAAAGGTAACCTGTGAGAAAGTCGGCCGAGATCAATCATAACTACAACGTAACGTTGTGTTTCAGATTTTTCCCTTCCAATCAGATCTGGCTGCATCTTCAGTGGAGCTCTCAGACCACCACTTCATCTCGGCCGAGCTTAAAAGACATGGGCTCCTGGGTGGGCTGTCAGATCAGGCAAGACAAAATGTGCCACATTGCTTGGAATACTTTTCTTAAGAATATATAATACATGAATCACGTTAAATGATGTTGTTGACATTCGTCGCAACTCAATTCTCTAGTTTATACCCAAGTTTTTTGGTCAACACCCGTCACTCATTTCGAACCTTGCGCCACAAAATTTCACAAGAGTTGCCCTTGATGCGATGAGTGTGCGAAAGTCAAAATCAGGGAGGCCATAGCAGGCAAGCTTGTGAGCGAGCAGTCATTCAGCTTCGATAGCTTCGAGAAAGCCTTCCCTAAGATTTGCCCTATGGATAATCATTTCACGTACTGTACTCAAATTTGGACCGGCTACCCTGTAGCGTTCGAACATTGGCTGAGCATGTAACGCGAGCTTCCTACCCCGTCGCTCAGCCAAGCTTAGGTGTGACAGCCATGCGAAACCAGAAATCGATCAGAAGTAGCCAAAGATCAGGCCTCGCAAGCACCAACTGTATACGCCGCAAGGTGCGTTGTTCCAAATCCATACTGTGTAAGCCCATGACTGTAACGCACTGACCGATAATATCTGTAAATTCTGTTGAATAAGAAAAGAAAAATACAAACGGAAGAGGAGATATTCGATATGGCATTACGACCAGTCTGAAAAACTGAAGCTCATTATAATCTGTGTAGTAAAACAATAGCTCCTTAAAGGGCCAGCAGCCTTAAGTCATATAAATACAAGAGTATATTGCTAGACGATTTTAAGTCACAACCGCTCATTATCCAGGCAACTCCCAGGCTTGTCTTTGACCTGGTTGTTGATTCTTTGTTTCGTATTGGTAATAATCCTTGGGAGGGAGCGGTGCGTCGAGTTGATGTACTTCCGTCCGTTTTGGAATCTGCGTGTCTGATTGTGGAATAAGGTTCTGGACATCTCGGTGCTTTCGTTTTCGTCGAAGAAGAATAAAAGCGACCAGAGCAAGAAGAAGAAAGCCGATGACAGCCCCAACGGCAATACCCGCTATGGCACCTGTCGATAGCTCGCTTGGCTCTGTAGGTCTTTCTTCCGCGTTGCCCTGTCTGGTTGATGAGTCGCTAATCGCCATCAGGCCTATTGACGAATGGGTGCCACCAGAGCTGCGAGGTCAAGTCAGCTTGGTTGTTGGTATTGAGTTCGACCGACGAAACGGGGGAGGTTGGGCGGATATACCTCACTGGCTCCAGTTCTGTCAGTGGACGATTGCAGCCACTCCCGGACACCCTGTCTTCAGGAAGATGACCAGCCGTGTGATCAAGTCAATGGAGGACCTGTCACGTAAGCACAACGTCTCAATTGAGCAGCTCAAGCCAAGTAGCTTCGAGGTCATGAACTCGACAGGCCCAGCGGCTTGGACTGACGTCGTCTTTGAGCAACTACAAGAATATGATCCTGCTCTCAACTCCACTAAGGATCTGTCATTTATGACAGAACCGAAGCTGTATGGCGATACACTGGTTCTGACTATTGACGGTTTTGGCATGGGCCAGGTTCACTCGCACAGCACACATGATGGAAGTATCCCCGAGGCTGCTCTAATGAAGCATCGTTTCCGGGGGTCTTGGAGGGGCAGTTCATAATATTTAGTAGATCTTACATTTATCATACCCTACACAAATATTACTTGTAGAAACTAACTAGAAAGTGCTTCATCTAAAGCATCTCGTCCAGCGATCGTCAGTCACGGATTCTATGTATAAGGAGTTCCTGGCAGAAGGAAGGTTGAAGTAGTGCAAGCCGGGAAGAAGGCAAAGACGTTGAGACGCAAATAACAACCATATTAGGACACGAATCTAGGCCACTCCCATTTCCTCTATCGCTTATGATCCTGAGCCGATTCTACTCTAACCTGAGCGGGCCTGAATACATCCTGAGCCCAAGCTGAGTCGGACAGTAACAGATTTTGGTCATACAACTGGGAGGAACGGGCGAGGCAGTTGAAGTTTCGGAGCAGTGGCTGAGTAACGTTACAGCTTTCATTGAAATCGAGTGAGACATCATTGTCGTGCTGTCAGACTATCCTCTAACATCTCCACTATAGAACTGTGTCCATTTACATGTGCCCACACCAATGGCGTTCGCTCGCAGTGGTCTTCCGAGTCCAGATCTATACCTCCATTCGCGAGAAGTAGCTGTACTACCGCCTTGTGTCCAACTCTAGCCGCCACACACAGCGGCGCTTGGCCAGTCTCATCATCCTTCGACTCTAGATCGACACCCTCCTTGGCGAGGAGCAGTTTCACTACTGCTGAATGTCCTTGTTCTGCAGCACACCACAAGGGCGTGCGACCGTGTTTCGTGTCTTTGGCGTTCAGATCAACCCCGTCTGTGGCAAGCAGTTTCTCCACCACTGAAGCATTCCCATTTGCTGCAGCTCGCCATAGCTGTTTTAGGCCATGTTCGTTGCCTTCGAAGTCAGCATAAACACTAGCCTGATCACCAATGGCGACATCTATGCCCGGATATTCTCTAAGGAGATTCTCAATTGACGTGTACTGGTATTTCATGGCAAAGTACAGGGCTGTTTGTTCAGATTCAACATCGTAACAATTGATTTCGACCTCTTCACTGTCGAGGAGTTGCCTAACAATGCCTTCATGTCCGTTTCGAACTGCATAGGCGAGCGCGGTGTGACAATTGTTATCTTTCGATATGATATCAGCGTTAGGGGCCTCCATGAGGAGGGTCACAATGCCCTGACATCCATACGCTGCGGCATAGAATAAAGGTGTTCGTCCTTTGTCATCCCTTGAATTGACTTCCACGTCTTGTCGAACGAGAAGCAGCTCGACAACATCTTGATGGCCTTTTTCCGCCGCATATGACAGTGGAGACCTTCCGCAAAGACATTTAAGATTGACATCAACCCTCATATCTCTCACAAAAAGTCGTGCAGTTTCCACTCGTCCTTCTCTGGCAGCCTTTGACACCGGTGTGAATCGAAGGCAATCTTGAAGATTGGGGTCCACTTCTTGTCTAGCCAGAAGAAACTTGACAACCTTGTTGTACCCACGCTCTGCAGCCATGGACAGGGGGCTGCAACCGACTTCTTGTGATATATTGCCGTTCAAACTGAATTTACCCGATCGAAGTAGAGTCAAAACGTCTGTTTCTTCACCCCATCGAAAGAAGAATTGTAGCAGAGGCGTAGTTGATTCGTCCTTGTGTTGAAAGTAACGGTAAGCACGGGATAGGTGCCCGATCTCGGACGAGTTCGGTCGACGCATAGCAGAGAACTCGGAATGGTTGGAAGCCAGAAGACCGGTCAAAGCATCATAGTGTCCTTTTCTTAGCGCTGTTCGTAGAGGTGAGCAATGGGACTCTCCTTCAATGTCAAAATCAGGGTCAACTCGTAGTATCGCTTCAACGAGTGATCCTAAGTCTCTTGTCGCCAAGATGTAGAGAAGATTCAAATCAAGCAAGTCGGATTTTCCCTCATATAGAATAACCCTTCTCAGATACGTCCAAGTAAGAACGCGGAAACTTTGTAGGAAAGATGCTTGTGAAACGCCACCAGCCTCCGCGAAATTAGCATGAGACAAGACATGGCTCAATGCATATTCGGTGAAACGATAAGACAGGTAAAACGTTGGCTGTTCGTTGTGCAGGTCACGGTAACGCTTTTGGCCCCACTCAATCATAGATCCGTAAATCTCTCGCAGTGTGTCAATATCTTCGAGGTCAACTGGTGGATGACGTTCCATGAGAATGTCTATAGTTGACGAAATTTGATTGAGACAGCATTGCTTCAAAGCTTCGTGGCTGGAGCCTTGAAAAGACTGAATTGGGGACTCTTGAATATGCTGCATTCCATTCCCGTGGAGAAGAAAGTCTCGGACTGTTTCGTGAATGAATTGGACAGTTCCTCCCACAATTTGAGTGAGCCCTTTCGAGCAGCTCAAGATAAAAGCGTCCATGACTTCGGTACTAATCCTCTCAGGCATCAAAGACTCAGCTTCTGCCCTGTCTAATCCGGAGAGTATGGCAAAATATAGCTCTTCCCGTTTCAAGGGTGTTTTAGCGAAGAGCGTCCATTGGACGCAGAGTCGCATGATCTTCATGTTCTCAAAATCTCGAGTAAGTATGCCTTCAAAAATCTCACTCAGATCATCGGGTATCTCTTGTAGTCTCGCCTTTAGGCTGAATCCGCGAGCAGCTGCCTTATTTAGGATTTGGATGACTAGAACAGCCCAGAGAAAAACTCCTGACGCGCGATTCTTGACTTCTTCTCGAATTTCCCGGCTCGCAGTATCGTTTCCGGTCTTTAGTTCCTTTTGGATATAACGTTCGATGTCTCGAGAATGCTCCTCTTGATCATCCAGTCTGATTTCCACTTTTTTCTGAATCGTGATCTGTGGATAGTAGCGACTGGCGAAGAATACCCGCATATCGGTGTCAGATCGGACGGTGCTCTCCCCAAGCGATTCAAAGAAGTTGACCATAGCCCAAATTTCATCTTCGTCGCATTCGTCTAATGCATCGACAAAGACCCATAATCGGCACTTTCCAAGCTCTCCAATGGCATGTTGTAAAACTTTCTGGAGCTGCGGAATAGTCCATGATGATTTGTCTCCATGCGGTAGCTCGAGCATGCCGAAGTTGTCCAAGACTTCCTTAAGTTCGTGCACCTTTTTGAAGAGCTGAAACAAGAGCGACCGATACATGCCTAAAGTACTTCTCTCTAATAGTGAACCTCGGGCATTGAAGAAGAAACAGATGTGGACATCCCCACTTCTCAAATACTTTATTTGATCGAAGGCGAATTTCATCATGGTTGACTTTCCAGCCCCCGGCTTACCCTTCAGCCACAGAAATCCGTGGTGATCTGAAATCTGATCTTTGTCTAACCAGGATTCGTACCCTTTGTTGGTGAGCAGCCATTCGCAGGTATTAGCGTTGGCTAGTTTAATGTTGCTGTAACGGTCTTCGATATGCTCAAAATTCAATGAGTTGAAGAGGGTTTCTCGGCCTTCCGGGCGTCTCGGATTGTGTCTCTTCCCCTTGAAGTTGGACGAGAGGCTAAATGTTTGCCTTACCCGGAAAAATTAGTAATTGTGATTGGTGGCACCATGGGCATCAGCTTACCTATCTTGAAACCTTGTTAGACTCTTCGAACACAATTGCAACATCTCCTTTGGTCCCCGAGTATTAAGATAGGTTTGTGTACTTGACCACATGACGTCAAGCCTCTGCCATTCGTCTAGACCAACATGCTGGAGGCCCTGATCCACGTTGAACCTGAAATACTTATCTCGAAATTCATCTCCAGGCTTACAATAGGTCTTAAGAAATTCTTCTGCCTTTCCTTCTGTGTCTGTAGCAATCTTGGAGCACGCCTTCGCCACTGATATGAGCCCTTTGCCGAGGTCTATACTTGATGAGACACCCGTGCCAAGGCTCACAATAGTTGCAATTTCCCTGTTGGGAAACTCTTGGGAAACTTCGTTGACTAGTTCGAAAATTGGGTTATTTTGCCCAAGTGCCCCATCGCGAAAAGTCGCACCGTTTGAGAACTCAATCGAGTCGAAGAAGGTTGGAGCAGCCGATGTCGCCCGGGCAGCCTCCCATATTTCACATTTTATGTGCTCCTCCTGACACGAACGGTAATTTCTCAGACGTTGGATTCTAGCGTTTTTCATGGCGGCGCAAATAAAACTAGTCTTTTTAGTGAGATTAACCGAAACATGGCTTTTCTACTGACATCTTGCATTTAGGATTCTCTTGCAGAAGTGACGACGCTTCTGGTCCAGTGTCTTGTCCGATAGAGGCTTTGCTGACTATAATCTGAATAGCTGTCTCCAGTAGTTTATGGTCAAATGTGCTACCACCGAAGAGATTCAGAGTACGTCTTCCAATGGGTACGCGAGGGGTGAAGACTGTTTTCGAGAGGTCCCTGTATGCTGTAATAGCATCCTCAATGCCCATTTCCTGTACATGTTTCGTCAGCGACTATATGAACAAAACTTTTAACCTTACTCACAAGTCTACCCAGCATAATTGCGATAAGTCCACCAGTGCTGGTTCCAGCAATAAGATCGAAAACGTCGCATGGTTTTGGCGGGTTGGCTTGATTGATAAGATACATCAACCGCCGAAGTATGAGCAAGGTAACCAAACCGCGGACTCCGCCTCCATCTAGCTCGCTACAATCAGCAGTGTAATATGAAAGTTCGAGGAAGACGAACTCACCTAATGCAAGAAGGCGTAGTGGTTTTCCATCATGCTGAGCAGGTGGGGGAGTAGACATGGCAGCGCGAGACGCAAGGCTGTGGCAGAAGGTGTGTTCTCCTGGGACATTTACCTTCTCTGAATTTACATCAAGCTGCAACAGAGTCACAAGTTTGTCGAGGGAAGGTAGAACAAGTAATGTGAAAATTTTGAAATCTCTCGACTGTGGCATCCCACCGCTTATTAGGAAACCAAGCAATCACCACCTATCGCTGGGTGATCAGCAACCAAGATGCTGCCAAGCAATAAGCTTTACCAGATAGGATCACACTCCGAAAGTTATGTTTCCCGACCCATCAACTCGGGAAATTCATTCCCTATCCGGAGGCGCTCAGAGATACACGCCCCCTCCCTCCCTCAGCCGCACTCACAGCATCAACTCAGCAACCGAGAAGGGCTATGGATACTTTTGAGGAAGAAACCTGGGGTTCCGCGTTTACCCACCTGGTCTGCAGGTGTTTTGCTGGTAGTAGATAGGCCAGATAGGGTACAACACAAACGACGCCACCAACTGCAGACAAGGTACAAGATCCTGGAACATTGCCACAAGTGTACATCGGCTTTTCTGACACAGCCTCGAAATTTGCAAATGGGAACTGTACAATCCGACTGGGGCATTTCTTCCCGGGTTTACTCTCATATACCAATTGACTGATTCCCCGAGTCCCACACCTACAGCAAAGATGGTATTCCATATCGTTCCATCGAAGGTACAGTGGACTCTGAAGGTGCAGTGGTCGAGCCCTTTGCGCAATGCAACACTTTCTTACAGAAGTTATGTGAGCATAGGCCGCAAGGCTACTGCACGGCTATGGAGCCTGGTCTTTTTAATGTGAACAAATAAAAGCTAGGTATAATTCATATCCATAGTCCTTAACGGTGGTTTTTGTTCTGTAAACACGTGGATCGGAGTGCCCGTTCCACGAGATAAGTTCTCCCCTTTCGCTCTTTTTTTTGACTGGCTGCAGATATGATATGATCTGGACAGCAATGAGCAAATATTGATCAGATGACTTGAATACTGCGGTATACCCTGCAGAGTGGGCTGCAGCAGACGCATTGGCACCATGCGGGGCAGAAGCCACTGTGGTTGTCCTGCAAAAATCACGTAGAAGCCGGGCGGAGCAATGAGGAGTAAACTGACAGCTCGGCTGCAACTACGGCCGAGCAACAAATATCAGGCGAGCTGTTGTATCATGGTTATTCCAATGCACCTAAAAGTGGCTCGAGGCCAGTTATTGTCCCGGACTGGCCCACGCCGCATGCAAATCGGTTAGCGGAAGCAGTGCATTGTTTTCTCCTCAGAGGATTTATATGGTTGTAACTTGATGCTTGAGGATGTTTAGCCAATGATGGCTCAACCCAAAATGCAGATTTCTAGGCGCCAAAAACAAGGCTTCAAGTCCGGCATTGTCGATCATTCCTTATTTAACCATTCGCTTTAGAATGAGGCCCTCCCACGTCGTCACATTCCCTTCAAGGCGATCACATCCACTCTAACAACTGGCTGTAGAATTTATATCAGCGCTAGACTGTAGCTCGCATGGCTTCCGCTGTTAACAATCAGCTGCACTTTTTCGCACTTGGTCTGGACTCACAGATTTTACAAGACCTGAAGTGCGTAACGTAGTAGTTATGGACGCCCAGTTGCAAGCGGTGTGATAAGCCACCTTCTCGGTTGTTTTGCGATAAGTCATTCCAGAGAGCCGAAGAATAGGCTTGTCAGCACCAATGCCACCCGAGTCTGTCGAACGTATGAGCTCTCAATGCTTGCAGTCTAGGTAGCGGAGCATCATTTGCTTTCATACCTCCTGAACATAGCTCCCGAAGTTCGTGGGGGTGTTGGGGGTGGGGTGGAGACCAAGTCTGCCTGGGTCTATCCTGAGCCTGTCCGAAGTTGCACTGAGTTGCCTGAGCAAAAGCGGCAATAAGTCACATAAGCTGACCGCCTAAGTTCGTAGCAGATAACACTAATTGGTCACAGATCGAACCTGCCCTGACTAAATGATGGATATGCAAGGAAAACTTAATTGTTTTATTGAGACTTATTAGTCTTAAATTTACACTTAAGACTTTTTGAGCTATGAATTCTCCTAGGAGCTATTCCAGACGCAATATCTTTCGAAACCCTTTTTATAAAATTTGCTCATTAAATAATCACTTCATGTACTGTAGACAACCAGGACCATAGATCGGATGCCCTGGAGCCTGAGGATCCCAGCCGATATTTAGCCGGTGTTGCCGAATGTCACGCTCGGCTAAGTTTTCGCATCTCGGCCGAGCATACGGATGCCAGGAGAGCTTCAACCGCTCTCGCTCTGCCAAGCGCATAAAGTGACAGAAATGCCGAGTTTGAGGTCCGTCAGAAGCAGCCAAAGATCGGTGCTTGTATGTACCAACTGCGCCCGCCGCAAGGTACGCTGTTCCAAGACTATACCTTGCACAGCATGCGTACGGCAGAACCAGGCCGACCAGTGTCAGCGAGAACAAGTTGCTGTCGTTACGCGGCGATCAACGGCGCGGTCTAGGCCTTCAAATACGCTACAGGGAACACGCTCTCCTTCACTGCCTATCTCAGAGGCAGGCAATCCTACAGGGGCCTCGCCTACTCCAGCTGATCTTGACACCGTCTCTGGTCTTGTCCCTTCAACTGCTGCTACCGTGGGACCTAGCACCGATGATGCGTTCCCCAGCATAACACATCAGAGTCTTGAGCAATTATTAGGCTCACTCTCAACTCCTACCTTGACCCCTGAAACTCGTATGACAAACGAGGCTGCTGCTGCGCTAGAATTTCTCGCCCATGGCCGTCGTAATGTCTTGAATCGATTTGTCGGGCGAGAATCAGCTCCCGCTGATGGCTCTGTTGACAAGTGGGATGCCGTTCTTCCTGTCGATGATGCTCACGCGCTTTTGGCACTTCACCAGACACACTTGACCTGGATGCACAACGTGGTGCACATGCCGACATTTCGGCGCGAGTTTGATGAGAATGTGCCTCATAAGGAATGCGATAGAACCTGGATTGCGCTATATTATGCTCTACTCTCTGTAAGGGCCAAGAATCGTTTTGTTACCAAGCTGACAACGGCTAGCAAACACTCTACCACATCGACAGTAATTACGCCTCTTCACTCCCGCACCCAACAACTGGTAAAGTCTTCTCAAAAGTGCACAAAATCCGATGTGCTAACGGCGTTTAAGTGCAAGACAACATCGAGACTTCCCGGGCTCTATTCGATAAAAGCATAGAAACTCTGCATCAAGCCAAGTTCATGGACCGACATAAGCTGGCGTCTGTCCAAACTATTTGCTTACTAGTCCAAGTGGCCCACAACTTCGATAAGTCCGACCTCATTTGCGTCCTGATCTCCAGCGGTATACGAATAGCTCAATGTATGAACCTTCATCGCTTAGGGCCTGATCGTCCAGTCACCAGCAGCAATAACTCTTACGGGAGTGTTGACGAGATCATCAATCGCGAAGTGCGAAAACGAGTGTGGTGGTTTCTCGTGCGCTACGACTGGCTTCAAATACCTTTTCAAAATACTTGCCAGATATATATGTCACAATTCAATACCCCTATGCCCTCAAATTGTCACGATGATGTGAGCCGAATGGTAAAGAACAGCATGGTGGATTCGCAACCCAATGATATATGTACTAGCAACACGTGGACAAATTGTCTAAGTCAATGTAAGCGAAATAGATAGTTGGGATTGTTGTCGTGGTATGCGCTGACTGGTCACTTTAGTGGCTATCCTCATGTGGAAGTATCAGGATCGCGTCTCAAGGGTCGGCACCCCGAAAGGAGACACGGATCATATGATGGATTTATACAATCAGGTGATACGAGCTGATGGCGAGCTCAAGGACTTGTATTCGGCGTGGTCACCGGCTCTGCGGACACTATACGCCGTGTGGCTGTGGCGGATGATGATGGCTTGGAAGCTAATCCTGCTGAAGCTTACCAGATTGTCTTTCCGTATGGACAGGACCTTTGGGAAAGTCTTATGGGAGAGCCACTGGCGGGCGACCTATTAGGGATGTAACGTGGATATTTCAGAATCGCATTTAGTTTGTTGTTACTGAATCTGAATGAGTCTGCGGCCAGAATTAAAATTCCCTCTTTCGATCATAGGGCTGTATCTACCTACACCAGATCTCAGGATTAATCATCCTGGTCCACATCATCCCGACCAGAGCAATGACCACGAGATCCATGGGCATCCCAAGAGATTTTATCGTGTAGCTGGTGATGTTTTCCGGGCTCACAAACACACATGTTTGCTTTCTAAGCTCCGATATGTCGTTGGACGTCATACAGCCTCTTATCCCCGAATAGCTCAGCTGGAAGAGCGTTCGGCTGTAACTGATTATCTGCCACCGAAAGGTCACTTGTTCGATCCAGGTTTCGGGGATTTACTTTTGCATTTTTTTGCAAATCTCGATTTTCTTGTTGCTATCTAAGCTACCTCTGTAGACCTACCCAGCTACACATGCAGATGAGAGTTTCTCCGACTGTGTTTGAAGACATTATCGCTCTCGTTCATGGTCGCACATTATAGCCCGCAAAGATGACTCTGGTAGAGTAACGGATGTTTGGTAAACATCGCTACATTTTTTTACTCCAACGCGAATATAACAATTCCATACATAATGGTAGGATAGATTACCCAAATCAGAATGAACGAAGAAACAACCGTTATGTCGCATAAGTCCACCATCATCATCGCCAACGACACTGTAGAACTTGAGCCACTCAGCCGAGTCTGATGAACACAACACCAATAATCAAATTTACTTTGTACCCGACGCGGGTAAATCCGCGACTTGGTCTAGATTGTGCCGACTCTCAGTGGTTACGCAATCGACTTCACCAGCCCGGGACTTCCATCAATTATGGTCACTCATATGAAAGTTCACAGGAGAAATTAGGAAACTCGAATATCATCACAGTCTACTACTGGCGTTGCCACTCTGTCGAACAGACTTCTGTCCCAAAAACTCTCACTTCATTAACTGCAAGAATCGTGATCTTGCATTGATAAGATTGAGGTAGGTCACATCATGCACCATCATCCAAGTATGGTCTGTTTGCCTGTATTGGTAGATAATTGACTGTTTAGGAGGGCGCACAAGGACACTCCCCACACTCAGCTGCCATGGTCTCTGAATCACAGCCACAGTCTTGTGTTCTCACATTCTTCTCTATATTTATGCAACACCCGCCCCTCTCTCTTCCAGACCACTTGCCTCCCACACCTCACACACCAAGATCTTGACAAGGCATTCGTGTCTCTTTCTCTTTTCTTCGCTCGAACCCTCAACTCTACACGCTCACTCTCCGCTCTAGGTATGCTTCTGGCTAAGTTTTCTCCTTCAGCATTTTGACCACTGACCAAGAAGCTGTGCAAAGGCTCGTGTCAAGCGTCGGAGATCACATAACACGCCATCAGTCATGTCTTCATCACTCGACTCCGAGCTTCCTCGAATGCTTTCCGAATCCCCACCACCTCATAACTTCAAGGCAGTTCTCGTACCCGGCGAGCCAGGACGTACAATTCAGTGTGGCAAAAGAAGAAGAAAGCGGCGGAGCATCTACGCCACAAAACCAGAGCAAGTCGATGATCGCCTCCGCAGTGCTCAAATCACACTACATGACTCCGAAAGACGTCTCGAACTCACCGAAGAAAATTATGCGTTTGCAAAGCAAGCACTTGAACGTGCCCAGCAGATGTTCAAAGGCACCGAAGTTGAGTTCAGTCGCGCCATCAACGAAAAGAACAACGCGAAGCGATCTGTCGAAGGGCTGAAAAGGGTCAAAAAGGCTTCAAACGCAATACACAAGCGCATGAAGTGCCGTGCGGACATTGCTGATCTCAAGGAGAAGCTCCGCAAGGCGGAGGTCGATTTTCTGAAATGGGATGAACTCGTGCTGGAGAGTGTCGAGGAAACCGAGGCCTATGACCTGGAGAGTCTGTTGGGAGCGAAATGATAGGGGGATGCTGGTTAATATGGGCAGATGGAAGTGACAGTTCATTTGCGTTGCGCCAATGATGAAGGCTTTTGGTCTGGCACCGGTTCCATTAGAGGTTTTGAGAATCCATGGACATTCCCGTTGAGGTCGCTGAGTTTAGAACCAGTCCGATAGCTATTACCATACATCCCTTCAATTGATCCTTATGAATGGACTCTTTCCTATTAGAGTTTTACTTGTGGACCTTGAGTATTGTGTTGACTCCGCTTGATCTTCCGCTTTTGCGAGCCTTCTTCCAGACCCTGCACATCTTAATGTCTTCACTTAATCTTTGGCATGAGATGCTTTTTATTATCCCTCATCATATCATGTGTATTTTTCTTTGAATAGAGTTGCAGTGCTAAGTATCGTCAAAGGACGAAAAGGGCTCCTTTGATTATTGTAACCAACATGTTTGTTCTTGTTTGCTGTACAACCTTTATCCATCGCGTTATATCCATCCACGTGCGCTATTAACGAGGCCTGATGACAATAGCCAGACCAGGATTGCGTCGTGCCGACTGATGCTGAAGATGAAGAAACGTATAGCAAACCGACAAAACTTCACTTTCACGATGTTGGCACTAAAAGGAATGAGACTCATAACACCGTTGGGTCACTTCCATCTTGCAAGCTGTTCTGCTAGGCACCACCAGAATTCGATTCGCCCACTCTCCAACAGTTGGTCTTCGCCTCATTCTATTACTCCACGAAATGCTCACAGTCCAAGAAGATGCTATGGTCCTTTCCACGTGTGAGCAGAAAAAGAAGAAAGCCACCGAATACAGATGTGAGCTATAATTCGTGTTACCTACTGTGTCTCATTTTATGATCACGGCCTCACGCCCATTGGTAAGCCAAAGCCCTTGATTACTCCGCTGTGAATAAGTGACCTTGATTCGATAGGTGACACCTCAGGCGAATGTGCCGTTACATGTCTCCCATCCCGGCATTGAATACCTTGCAATAAATGAAACGATCACATTGAGCAAATAATTGCCTAGTTTGCGGGATTCAAGGCTCTCTAAACCCTTGTTCCCGCCGTGCCTAGTGCATCCCGACAGAGCATCTCTTGCATTACCGAACGGAGTGCACTCCGCCAAAGTCCGCAACTCCTCAAGTCCGCTGGTGAATCCTGGTATGTCCACCATTCTTTTATGGTATTGCGTGACGATTGACAAGACCAAGACTTTCAGACCATGATATCCGTGATCTGTATATGTTAACCATCAAACACTGTCACTTACTGGGGTTGGAATGGAGGGCTATATAAGTTTTGACCAGACCCTCTAACGGCCTCAGCTCTCTTAATACGAGTACGAATCAATCGGTGTATCTACTCTAACTCAAGATTACTCAGCCTTCACCATACACATTGGTTATTATTCGCCATGACTGAAGACGCAAAGATCATATTCTATACTGTTCGGCAATGCCCATGTACGTCCTCTGAGAGAACACGACAAAGCCTCTCCTATAGTGAGCCAATAACAATAATAATCCTTAGACGCTCACCGTGTTTATATCACGCTGGCTGAACTCGGTATCCCATACGAAGAGAAGCATATCGACATCAGCGTTCCAAGGTCCGAAGAATACCTCAAGATCAACCCGAGGGGTAAAATTCCGTCGCTCAACTACAATGGTAAAATTCTCATCGAATCCGACATCATCGCCAGGTTTCTTGCAGATGCGCATCCCTCTCATCTGATACCACCTTCGGCGTCTGAAGCGGGGGCTCTTCGTCGTGCATGTGTTCAGTTCTTCTTCGACACATACATCAATCGCGTACAGGCACTGGTATATCAGGCCATTGATGCCAAGACAGACTCCGAAGCGGATAAGATTGGAGAGAAGTTGGTAGAGAACGTTGTGAAAGAAATTGAACCGGCGCTGAGTGATGCGTCTCCTTACTTTGCAGGAAGCGATAAGGTGACGCTGGTTGAAGTAAGTCATAACACCTATTGGAATACGTTTCAGCTGATGTCTCATGGCTTAAATTTTATTCCAGGCTCTGGTGGCTTCCCACGTTATCCGACTACGCTCTCTCGGCCGCAGGGGCATTGTTCTCAGCTCGGCTGTTGATGACTTAACGTCAAGAGCACCCAATTTCACTAAGTGGGGAAACACTTTGGAGAGCACACCCAGTATCATTGGTATCTTTGATGAAGGCATTTGGATCTCACGAATTGGTGAAAAGGTTAAAGCTGCTCGCCTTGGTGATGGGCAGTAGCGCCTTCGGACAGACAGTCCACATCAATCAATGTTGCCATTCACCAAAACGCCGCTATGTACTTCTTTGACAATCACAAGCAGTATTTAGCAGATATTCTGGATGTTACATACTCTCACGACACCTCTATTTCCTGGTCCAAGAGTTATAGCGTTGAGCCTCTAACTGCGTATCGAGTATAACTTTCCTGGAATTTCATCTATTGTACCTAAATAGTCAGTTTCTACTCAGAAGTCACTAAACAGCTGGGGTTCTCTTACCTGTACCGTTCAGTCGAAAGCCTAATATCTCGTGCGCCTGTACAGTGCCACGAAGCCTGTCAATTGCATTTTTGTTTCGCTTCAGGTATGGTCAATGGTGTTATACAGACCGCCAGCTCGCCCGTTGTACGCGATAGAAAGCTGGCGAGAACCGAACAAATCCTGAAATAGTAGGTCTGGCTGGGGTTTGTGTATCAAAGGTTAGGATCTAGTCTCTGAATCCTTTGTGGACCCTGATGCAGAAGTGGTTGATGTAGAAGGATCAGTTGATGCTGAGCCACTTGCAACTGACGCGGTCATCCCCGCTGATCCTTGTCCTTGCGCCAAACCACCAGCCTCAGTTCTAGCTTTGTTCTTAGCGAGCTGTTGAGCTCGCAATTCTTGCTGCCTTTTCTCTTCTTCGGTTCCTCGTTTGCCAAACCATAGGGCTTGTAGCTTTTCCACGGGCTTTACCATCTTCTTGGCCACGTTCCATACTTCTGGATGGTTATGCGTAAAGTCGTGAGATAAAATCAATGGCTCAGACAGTCCGTATATGACATGAACCCAGATCTTGGTGCCTTGTCTCTGGCGGGTATCGCTCATCCATCGCATTCTGAGCTGGACTTTGCCTGCTGTGTGTAGAGTCTGGTCCAAAATGGCAGTGTTAAATTCTCCTCCTGCGGTATTTTGGTCAATTTCTAGCCGAAGTTCCTGAGCTAGCTCGACCGAAATTGCACAGAACGATGCACCAGTATCGAGTAAGGCGTCTTGCTCTATAAGCTGAGTGGCTTCATCTTTTGTTTCAAGCGTTAAACTCAAGTAACTGAGGGTCAAGTTCTCGTTCTCGTCCTGTTTTATGAACGATTTGTCAGCGGAGACTGGTTGTTGGGATTATGATATGCCTACTTCAGTTCGGACACTATATTCGCTAATTGAGTCATCAATCTCTTCAGGGACGGTGATTCTTCCCATTGCGATGGCTTCGACGTTTTGAGCGATCCTCTCGACGTCTCGGAAGTTGGAAAGAGCATCTTGAATATTTTTTAAGGCCTGGGCTGATTGCCTGCTCTGATAAACATACATAGATGTCTGAGCGACTGCTGCTAAGCTTTCGTTGTGGCGCTGCACATCCTCGAGCTGCTGCCGTGTTCGATCTTGCATCGCTGCCCATCTCAACGCCTTACCTGACAGGAGAAAATCACGTTTCGATTTTCCTTGAATCTTCTGTAGAGATTCTCTCAAAGATATTATAGTCTCGTGCAAGCCCCGGAAGCTATCAAGAAAGTACTTGTAGTTGACATCGCCTAATCTCTGCCTGAGTGTTTCGGCGATTTCCGGGTCTCGCCACTTGGGATTTGCTGTATCCGATAACATTTCTTTGACATTCTCTGGAGGAATGGAATCGTAGAGTAGTACTTCGAGTGTGTTCTTCAAGATGAGGCTCTGTCTTTCGATTACAGCTTCATGTAGCTTCAGATCCCGGGGTTTGAATGCTTTGTCAAAAGCCTCTGCTGCCGCCATGAGCGGAGGCATCAACCCCAGCACTAAACCTGTTACCTCGGCCATTCTTGGTAATTTTGAATCAGTAGGCCTGTGGTAGAACACAAATTAATGACCGTGAATGGTTATCTCAAACGTTTGACTCGCTTGGTGGGAGAAGACGTCGAAAATATTAGGAAACAAAGGAGGATCGAACAAATTGACCTCTGAATGAACCATGACGCAGAAGAGTGATCTTGATAATGATATATATACGTGGCAGAATATGATTCGTCCAAAAGCGGCTCAGCAAAACGAATCAGAGCTTTGATAATTCTATGCAGGGTGACAGTGGCGTACAATGGCGTCCAATGATCGTTATGAAGCCCGAACCTAATTCCAATGAACCCCATATGTGCTCCTCAAACTGACCTCTTCCCAACATCAACAGGTTTAGGGACTCGGAAGAACAACTGTCGATAGTGTAATCATGGCGACTAGCAAGTTCAATTACACAGCTCTAGCCGACTTTCTTAGTTCCTATCCTGAAGTGCTAGCAATCAAAAGATTTAGAGAGCTGCAGATCAGAAATCTGCTCTTCTATCAGGCCGAGCTGGCACACCTTGAGGCTGGGCTGCGTGACATTGAAAGCCAAGATGCACAACAAAAACAAGACCCATCTGAACACACCAACTTCCGATGGACACCGCCAGTGATTGGAGAAAAGCAGGCTATCGGGGGTCCAGCATCATCTGGCGACCCAACTCCGTTCACATTAGCAGAGACTGCGAATTCTCCATATATCGAAAAGGTGCTTCAAATTCGCCGTACTCTGGCCAAATATAGTAAGTTATCAAACGATAAATCATCATCTGCCAGCGTCCAAATTTACTAATGTCTGCCTAGACGAGGCAGTCGAACAATATAAGCGACTCAACGCTATCGCATATCCGAAAAAACTCGACATGGTGGCTATTCATGAATGGCTCAATGATATGAACTTAGGTGGCGCGTTCCTCGCCGGCGACGTCGAAGACGTTTGGACTATCGACCTGGGCGAGAGAAGAATCAAAGCAGCTGAAGTTTCTGACTTCTATGGTTTCGATGATCAGAGTGGAGTTGCATTCCGTATTGGCAGCGGCGTTTCTTGGCTCCATCGACTCGTGTTTCGTTCAAGTGGCAACGAACCAAGACAACCTCACCACATCGACACATCTGTCTACGGCCCGCTTGATCAAGCCATTACCACCATAGTTGCAAGCGTGCTTCCTATCTTACCCATCGTTGTCTTCTACTTCGTGACAAATCTATTAGTGCGGATTGGCCTTATTATTGCTTTTACGGCGGTTTTCTCTGCAGTCTTGGTGGTGGGTTTGCAGATTGAACCACATGCTACCCTAGCAATCACCACCGCGTGAGTATCTTATACCATGCCCTGATAGAACAAACGCTAATATTTCTCACAAGGATTGCTGCTATACAGGTTGTCTATGTTGGAGCTACTGCTGGAGACAACAAATAGGTGTGACTTTCAAAGATGATTGGAAGATGATAGTCCGAGATGGTTCTGTAATAGGTCACCTTGGAACGGGTCTCATATATATATAGAATCCTTACTGAATATCTCGAAGAGATAGATCAAGGCCACACATATAAAAAAAACACGTTGTTGTTTTTGACAAAATAAAGGTATTATGCCTAATACACGGGTCTTTTATAGGACCCCACTCTGCTCACAGTGCCTAAAGGGGCAGCCTTTGTTTCAAATCAACTCTTCTTCAGATAACTCTTCAAACTCATATGCAAAAAGAAAAGAAGATTGCTTGGACATTAAGGTCGCCATCATATCAAAAGGCAAAAACATACAACA